>JBCAUI010118763.1:0-18608 GCA_038406195.1 Haplosyllis anthogorgicola
AGAGAGAGAGAGAGAGAGAGACAAAGACATAAAGTCAGATATCTATCCTAAGTTAGATATCTATCATAGGATTTAAATTTTATTTAAAAAAAAAACACCGATATTATTCTAACTGTGCATGTAATGTATAGGAAAAATGTACCAGTGGTGGAGACATACTGATATGACTACACATTATAAACATGAAAAACATAGCCCACATATACAACAGAAGTAGTGGTAGCGGAGACACGCCAATATTATTCTATCTGTGTATGTAATGTATAGGAAAAATGTACCCGTGGCAGAGACATGCCGATATGACTACACATTATAAACCTGAAAAACATAACCCACATTTTCAACAGAAGTAGTGGTGGCAGAGACACACCAATATTATTCTATCTGTGTATGTAATGTATAGGAAAAATGTACCAGTGGCAGAGACATGCTGATATGACTACACATTATAAACATGAAAAACATAGCCCACATATACAACAGAAGTAGCAGTGGCAGAGACACACCGATATTATTCTATCTGTGTATGTTATGTATAGGAAAAATGTACCAGTGGCTGAGACACGCCAACTTTATTCTAGTGGAAAAGATAATTTATGGGGAGTTTCTAATGGAAAATTATGAAAAAGTAGTGGGCTGCCACCTTCACATATACCAAATATTCTTTTAGCTTTTGCCTATAGTCAAACTGCGTTTGATCTGATATAGATTTATTGGCCTCTTCATGAATTTGTTTTCTCTTTGTTTCTAACTGATCTTTATCATGTTTAACTCCCTTAACCTATCTTGATAAGCATTTACAATTACTTGTTCATTTTGAGTTAAAGTATATATTTCAACAGTATGTTGGTGAAGTAGATTCTTGGCTTTCTCTCCTTCTGAGCTTACATCTAAATCTCTTAATTTTATATATACAGTAGAGAGTTTCTCATCTATTTCTTCCATCCATGTACTATTGGGACACCTATGTCCTGTTCCCAAAGTACCATTCCTCTTCTTTCTTCTCTTCAGTTAGACTCTGAGTATGCAAAACTCACTGATATGTCAAATTTTAAAATTTTGAAATTTTGAAATTTAAATTTACACCTGACATCTTGGTGGAACCTCCATGTAATATTTCCGAGAATGCACTGTGAGAAGTCTTTACTCTTTCTTAAGACATTCTAGTCAATAGACAAAGAGACCAAACAAGTGTGTAATGGTTTAGTATAGATTTATTATGTCAAGTGTACTTATCAATGGATCCTAAAATCAGAGAGTCCAACAAAAGGCATCAACCCAGAGACTGGGTCTACATTTGCTTATATATTGGTTTATACAGTTGGGAACTCCCTCAACATCACTGAGGAGAATTCCTCACAACAACCGTGGATATAATACACTCGGAATGAAAAAAGTAAGCAATAACATAGTAAATAATACCATAGGCAGATAACTTTATCTGCCTATGATAATACATAGTTCCACCATTTAATTTTCTTACGTTTTAAAAGTATTGAACATCTTTAAATACTTACAAATATTGGGAAACATTTATAGTTTGTATGAGTTTCACCAATAAAAACCTTCAAATAGAAGCAATGTAACTAAGATACTGGGTTTTTCCATTTTTTGGTGCACCATTAAAAGAACAAGACCTAGGAAATAGGTATGTTAAGAACTAAAATATCGACCTAGAACGGTCACGCAACGTGTATATCATAAAACAATGGGATACCTGGCAACATGACAAACAGCAGGGTCGCGTGATGACTGTGCATGGTTTAATCTGCATTGGCCCATTTAGAAGCAGACCAGAAGAATAACAAGTGGTGGTTGAAATTTATTTTGTTCAAGGTAAGAAGCAAATTTGATTTATTTTCATTAAAGAACCTAATCTTTCACAAAGAATTTCAGATTGGGAATGTTTTGTCAAAAACGAAGGTGAACCCGGGGTTATTGCATGAAACGGCCACTTTTCTTATGAACCCGACATGTCTTTGGATATTCGTGTTATGTGATACAGTCCATTCTGATTAATTCGAACAAATTAAATAGACTAGGAGACTGGTATACTCTAAAGGTCTGAGTAATCTTAAAGTAAAAGCTATCGTTGTTCCACCCTTTTATCAGAGACAACAATATGGAAATAAACAAGCCACTCAGAGATTGGGAGATGAGCTGTCTTGCTGAAAGAATGTCACCGATGGAGTTTGACCAAATTGCTGTTAGATATCTGGAAATTACAAAGGTATCAAATTGATGTTTAACTTGAGCAATTTTTACGATGTAAATATTTTTAAAATAAAATCTCTAGTAACGCTGCCATCCAAATAAGACATGTGTATTAAAATATGATCATTTAAGTTAATGGCCAACTACATGAATGGTGGAAAAGTAAGCTGTAATATATTCTATGAAATGATAATATAATATTTCTAAGTTTCCTATTCTTAACGATTTGGTTTTATAAATATCAACTAACATGGTAACGTCTTGTGATTACCGTAAGTGGAACACTCTTGAACTGTTGCTAAATATGTTGAATAAAAGAAAGGATCCCAAAGAAATAACCCTGACTTGATTATTGACATCATAACAAATGAATATTGGACATTATCCATCACAACAGAATATTTAATTGATTTTGGTCACGGTTATAATTAATCTTGTATCCTTGATGCCGATCCAGTTCTTGACAGTCCTGTCAGTTTGGAGGCGTTTAAGAACGGAAACAAAGTTTACGAAAAATTATTCATACTCTCATGATTTTATCTCTTTTAGATACGACTGGATCAAATACGTGAAGATGCAGGAAGAAATTGCATCACCTACATGGCCAACAGCTTAATCATGTGGAAGGATTCATTGGTGCAGAACAAAGCCAGACAAATTCTTTACAGGTAAAATGGTCTTCTTTTAAACGGTTGTGGGTATGATTCTTAATAAAAGAATAAAATCAAAGTATCAAAATATTACACCTAGGGATAGCATGACGACTGTAGTGATAACGTATTACTTTTATTTCAATGGTGAATGCTTTGTATTTCAGCAAGTTGACTAAGGCAGCGGACAAGGGCTTGATCGCAAGAACAAGTTTTCGATTTCTGGTAACAGGCGAGGAGGATGACGACTACGAACACTTTCATGGAAAAGGGTAACTATTTGTAGAACTTTGTCAGTGATTTAAACAGTTAACGTCTCAGAAATCAGTAGAGTATCATTGGCGGATCTAGGTGTCGCCGCCGGTGCGCGCCCCCCCCAACGGGCTGGGCACCCCACCCAACAGGAAATCCTGGATCCGCCCCTGAGTATGGCAAAAATAGAAATTCACGCAGTGCTTGTACACTTGAGCATCAGAGGAAGAAAGGAACATCAATTTTCGAACAAGATCATTTGTCTGTGTGGTTTTAGTTGTGTTTGTTGGTTTGTGACAGGATACAGCAATGTACTGCTGACATAACTAGAATATCTGTATATATCAGGAAAAGTAAGTTCAAGCGGAAAAACGCTTGTCAACTGGAGATGGCCCTGCCAGTCATCAAAGTACTGTTGTAAAGCAGTGTAATAGAAAAGAGTCTTGATACACTTTTTGGTCCGTTAATTGGCATGTAATCCAAATTACACACATGTTGTTTTCAGTTTGCATAACATAGTAATATAATAGCTTAATTTGATAGATTTTTACGACGGCCACCAGGTAAACCTTGAAGTAAATGATACGCGGTTCTCTTCTTTCAGACAGACCATCTGGGCGAAGCTGAACTCCAAATTACGATCATTTCATAGCCTATTTCGAGTGATACAGGCCTTATTTCCGGTGTTAACTGCTGTTTTCCTCTTCGTTGAATTTCCAGGGGCAGAGGATATCAAGCTTGACTCCATGAGCTTGACATTTCTAAACGTCCAGACATTACGTGGGTCGCCAGGTTACCATTTTATCATTGGTTCAATAACAAATATGTTTCCTCTCTTTTACACCATTTGTATCATTTTATTTTTGATTGTGTGTCCGTGCTTATCTGCGTTTTGTTTGGTTTGTTTCCATAACACATTTTACAAGGGTCATCAACCAAAAAAACGTAACAGAGACTTGTGCTCGTTTGTTGCGTCACTGATGTTTTTGCTTCTGTACAGCCTCTTAATTTTTTATTATTTCTACTTATATACAAAACTAAGATACTTTGAAGTCCCTAAGGAGGCCTTGGCAGATAATATGTATCTTACAATACAATCTAAGGTGTATGATGATAATGCTGTCAAACAAAGTTGGGACAAGTTGCAGATGGGTTACGAATGCTGTGGAGTTCATAACTATACCGACTGGACGCAAGTCTTCCCAGACAACGTCCCAAGCAGTTGCTGTAAAAAATTACACTCATCTTGCGGGAGGCTCTTCAAGGGCCTTGAATCCATCAACCAGGCAGGTTGTGTCTGGCACTTAGCGTCTCATATCAATCACCAAGTTAAACTCCAGAGCATCTATTTCCTCATCTATTTGGTTCTGGCAGCATTCGCAAATGTTATAATAGTGGTAGCATGCCTGAGGAAACTGTTCTTGGTGATAAAACGAAACGTTGCTTGTAAAGCTTGCTGCATGAAAGGAAGAGAAAACGAAAACGAAACGTATGGTATTGCTTTTTTACTAACGACGGATGCAAATGACTGTACTTTGCCGAAATCACATGAGAATATCACTTCTGGTTTAAATGATGATCTTGAATTTAAAGTGGATAATATATCACAAGGTAGTCAAGCGACCATCTATTATTCTGAAGATGAAACAAAATAGTTATGATCGGCATAGGAAGAAAGGAAATTCATTTTTGGGAAACCAGAAAGTCAAGCTACAGAATTCTTGGTTGACACGAACTAAAGAATAACGTAAATTTCTGTTATTCCCAAAAATAATATAACTTACTTTCAACTTACTTGATCTTTTTTCTTTACCACATTTTAGATAAAAATATACCAATTCTAGATCAAAGAAATTTTAAAACTAGCATGTTTAAATATGATATTGTAAGTCAAAATGGAAACAATAACAGTACCGTGCTTCCTTTCTCGAGAGGAACCTGTTTCTAATTGAAACAAAACCTGTTAAATTTGTTATGCGAAGGCGATTGCTTGTAAATCTATTTGTATCTCTTGTGAATTTAATTTTTACCATCACTCAGTAGGTGTGCTTACCAGTCCGTTGCTTGTGCTTATAATTAAAATGCATATCTGTATATACTCAAGTTTATAATGGCAGTTCGTCATTTCATTCTGTAAACAATAGAATTTCACACTGTATCTTTTAGTCAAACAAAACAATAGCGTTAATTTCTATTGTTCCCAGAAGGAAGAATAAAAACATGAATTTTTGTCATTTACGTCATGTAAATTTACAGTCCATTTGTTTTCATTAATATATCGAAGACAGCGCTGTAAATTCAGAACATTCTTCTTTCACGGTTTTATATTTTTCTTTCTTTCTCCCATAGTCATATGTGGTGTCTCAGACCAGGTGCATGGAATTTTACACCAAAATCGAACATTTTATAACTATTAATTTATAGTGTTGTATTACGTGATTATCTGGGTTGTTATTGAACAATCTAGATCGCGGAAGTGCATTACTTTCTGAAGGAAGTGTTATATCCTTTATTGTAAAGCATGATGCAATAATGGAATGTTCTTATTGTCTATTGAATGAAATGCTATGTACACTGAGTGTTACCATTGTAAAGTTGTATTATTACACTTGCGCTGAAACTTGTATATAGCTTTTATACTGTTTTTGATTTCACACTGTGACTAAAAATAAACGGTTACATTGTAATCCGACAGATTCTGTTGTGTGTTCCTAGAACTCAAGCATCATAGATAAACCAACAGAGACTGGCTGTTTTTGGGATAATTGAGAATCCCTTGGATTACATTTGCGGATCCAATGATGGGCGGCGTCGGTGCGCGCCCCCTCCAAAAGCCCAAAATGCTTTCATTTTCATAGGGATTTGGAGGAAAATATTTAAGGGGGCCCCTCTAACCACCTGAAGGCGCCAGGGTGCCCTCTTCAATGAGAAATTCCGGATCTGCCCCTGGATTACTTGGTCTCAAACTTGGCTTACAGTAGAATAGCCAATTTCATCCAAACCTATATTCAATGTTATTTGAACAAAATGACCAATCGTTCAAATGTCATGTAATTATAACCTTATAACCTGAGGTAAGGAGTCTGAAATTGGATTCAGCATGGCTAATCATTGTGCCGGCTGCAGTGTACACGTGCTGTGCTGCGACACATCTGCCGTGAGTGCGCATGTGCAGCGCTACAGCGCAGCCAATGTCGAACAAATACCTGACTTAAGAGTCGGTGGCATTTACTTGTTTCTCACCACGGAGCATAACTGTAAACATTGTTTTCAGTACATTTAATTCAAAAACCAACTTAGGAGAAAAAAGTATCGACCGAGCAAGCATCATGTATTCCATAAATCAGGGAATACCCTAGTAAAACATAGTAACATTAATCAGCTTGTCACGTTCATGGCCAAAAACTTTTAACTGGTTTGTTTGTTTGTTTACAATATTCTGAGTTATTCTGACCTTTGGGATGACAGTCAAAATTGCGTAAAACTTGTTCTCCCTCTAAACTTTTAACACTGATCTCATTTCTGTATCAGATCATTACTTTTTTTTTCAATTTTATGTCAATAGTTTCAATAACTCAGTATGAAGTTCAATTGAAATTCAATTGTTGGGGGACCTTAAACTTTTGATAGTTATTTAATGATCCATTGAGTTTAATCTAGGGCACTTATATGAGAAAATATCAAAATTTAGAAAAAAATACAAAAACAAATGCCTTGTCATCCCTAAAAACAGAATAACTTAAATTGTCGATTTGTTTGTGTCATGGAGTGAAATATAAAATAATTGGAACATGGATGGTGATCAATATATGGATATATGCTCAGAAATCATGTATCCATGCTAGAATGCAATGGCAGCTATTGTGTATAAACAAACAAACCAGGCAGAAGCTTCTGGCTGTGGTGCATGACAATTTTACAGCCGAGTGCTGACTGTGCATCGTTAATTCTACTTTTGCCACATAGAAGAAAGAAATAGGTGCTGCAGGTTGAAACTTATTTAGGTAGGTATGATGCATTTTGTTTTGTTTTAAAAACATCCTTCACCACGAAATTTATGTTTAGAATTTGCAGGGAAAAATTAAAGGCGTAAATCCTATATCGTTGCATAAGTTGATCAAGTTTATATGAAAGTGATATTTCTTGTTTGAGATAGATAGACCCTATCAATTTTCTGTAGAAGTAATAGGACTGGGATATTTTAAAAGATCCAAGTAATATCAAAGTATGAGTTATTCTCTCTTTTGTTGAATGAAATACACTTTGAATGATTGTTTTTTATCAGAGAAGACAATATGGAGATGAACAAACCCCTTGAGGATTGGGAGATAAGACGTCTTGCTGAAAGAATGTCACCTTTGGAGTTCAATCAAATAGCTGTCAACTATTTGGAAATAACAAAGGTATCATATTTATATCTCACTTGGCCAAGGTTTAGAAACTATATTAAATTAAAGCCCTTGTAACACTGCCATACAAATTGCACATTTAAATATAGTTATACAGTAATAAAAAGCCAATTACAATATCATCATTATCAGCTGGCTTAATTATGATCATTTTATGGATACACGAAAAGCCCAGTGTGTTTAAGGGTCTCCATACACAGCATGTACATGTGTAAGGGTATAATGTTGATGGAGACAATGTCTAATTGAATTGACCTTTAATAACGTTAATCACAGATGGCATTGATGCATCCAATGCGCACAGCTTTTAACATAGAGATAAAATGAAGACCATTTAGCCAGCTACATCTACTTCAATAGTGAAATTAAGCACTGACAAAAATGTTCAATGACTAAAACTTCTACATTACATAAAGATATCGTGTTATTAGATCACACCAGCAGTTTTCAAAAGACAATTTTATGGCTTATGCATGAGGCCTAATTGAGCATCGATGTATAACGGAACATTTCTCACTCCTGTTGTTGAACTATTGCCAAATAGCAAGAATAGAATTAATCTTATAAACTAAGAGCCATGGCATGTGTTTTGACTCCATGAAAAATTTAATAATGCAGAATTTTCTATTACTCGAGGAAACTGCATGCCTAAAAACCAGTGCTTAAATGCATACAAAAGAGCCCTCTGTTCTCAAAATATAGAATCGGGAACAAACATTTTATCCTCTGAATTCTGATGGGATTTTGGGATTTAGAAGTGTTTAATTCTTTCTCTCTTAGATACGACTGGATCAAATACGAGAAGATGCAGGAAAAAACAGCATCACCTACATGGCCAACAGTCTGATTATGTGGAAGAATTCAGTAGAGCAGAATGAAGCCAGACAAGTTCTTTATAGGCAAATATGCTATGCAAATGTTCAGATCATTAAATTTACATCAATTTTATTTCAACAGAATATCAATTAACCGGCGTGAAGTTCAATTAAAATTCAATATTGAGGGACCTTAAACTTTTGATAGTTATTTAATGATCTGCTCTGTAAAATGAGACCAAACAGTTACACCTCAAGAAGGCACGCTCCGCAAATAGTCACTAAAACACCATAAACATTTAAACATAAAAGAATTTACAAACAAATAAAATTTTGACCTCCAAATGACTTTAACTTTCAATTAATTTAGGAGGTCACAGTAGACATTCCTATTCAACTGACCTTGACATAAGTACGGTTGACCTGATGTGATTCTCAATCATCAATAAAACAAATATTAACATTGTGCATGCTTTCCATTTCAGTAAGTTGACAAAGGCAGCTGATGAGGGTCTATCTGCAAGAAAAAATTTTCGGTTCCTAGTAACAGGCAAAGAGGATCAGGATGAAAAAAATGATACATGGTAACTACTGTCACAAGTTAAAACATTTTAGTAACATCTCAGTGGAGTCTAGAAAACAAAAGAAATCCACTCTGTTCTCTACCATGAAAACAACCACATACTTGTCTAATTGCAACATCCTCCGGAGGTGGGGGTGGGGGCAGACAAAGGTCCGTACTTGCAAAAATAAAAAACAGATTTAATTAAAAAATACACAACCATGTACACAACCAAGTGCTCATGCCATGATTGCAACATTGTCATGGGGGGAGAGCTAAAGAGAAAGGTCCGTGGTCACTACAGATCATAGCCATTTCTTCATTATTTCAGGATAATAATACTGAAAATCAAAATTATGGAATTGCATTGAACTATGTTTATGTCAAATAAGTTAACCATGATATTGTTGAATTTATATGATCAAAAAACTGACTTCAAAAATCAAGTTCTGGTGTTTAGCTAAAGTGAGAGTTTGGAATGTATAAATTGACTGCTGTTATTTGAGACTAATTTGACATATTTACAGTATAGAACTACATATCTGAATTAATTTGGTTTACATTGCATGTATCATTATTTAGAAACTTTGAAGAAATTTTAGTTCAAAGAAAATGTTCGACAAATATCATGCTGTTCTGAAATGCTTGCAAAAACCAAAAAGTGATTTCTTGAAAAAAAAATACACATTTATTCCAAGTCAAAACTAATATATATTATGAACTTCCATTTATAACGCTTTTTCAAATTGATGTATAAATAACGATATGATGCCACACACTTACTAGGATGTATGGAGATTTTTCTTTAAAAGGAAACAGAGCTTATGACCTAATTGAGCATTGATGTAAGCATGGATGCTTCTTCCCCTTGATCTTAATTTACTTTCAATTCATCAAATTATACATATCAGAAAATAAATGTTTATATTTATTTACACGATGAGTAATGTTGGCACAATAAATTTAGAGGCTCAATTTCAAAGATATGTGGCCACCAACCTGACCCGTCGTGAAGTAAATTGTGAAATGACTACAACTAAGTCATGTAACTTTTGTTGCAAACTATTTTTTTTTCATTTAATAAAACACTTCTAGTCTCAGTAGAGGTCCAATTTGAACTGAAGAAAACTGTTCAATCAATTAATGTCATGCATAAAATTAATTAACCAATGAAATAAGCCTCTTGTTTGTCACATGTTATCTGCAACAGGTGTAAGGTGGGAGGTGCAGACACTAGATATCAGCAGTTCGCGTGCTCCTGACACCCTTAACAGAGAACATCTGATTTCCTCACATAAATGATAAACGATTCTTTCGTTTCAGGCTGACTATTTGGGCATTATACCCGCTGCTAACTGCTGTTTTTCTCTTCATTGAATATCCGAGGGCAGAGGAAGATATAAAGTATGACAAGATGAGTTCAACATTTCTGAACATCCAGACGTACCGTGGGCCGACAATGGACATAAGTAAAGTGGGACCTCTCGCTTACGCGATTTCTGTCGTATTTTATATGATTGTGTTCCCATGTTTAGTTGCGTTTTGTTGGGTTTGCATCAGTATCACATGTTGTAAAGATGGTATATCTAAGGATTATCAACCAAAAAAACGTAACAGAGATTTGTGCTCATTTGTTGTGTTACTGATGTTTACGCTCCTAGCTGGCTACTACACGGTTGCATATTTCTACGACTATGCAAAACTAAGATACTTTGATGTCCCTGTTGAGGTCTTGGCAGATAACATGTTTTTCAGCTTACAACCCTCAGAGTTCTCTTCTTACTCTGTTATAAAACAAAGTTGGGATAAACTACAACTAAGTTATGAATGTTGCGGGGTACACAACTACACCGACTGGGCACAAATCTTTCCCGACAACGTCCCCAGTAGTTGCTGTAAACTAGTAAGTTCGTCTTGCGGGAAGTTCTCAGTCAACCAGGCAGGTTGTGCCCCGTACTTAGCCTCCCATATCAGCGATCAAGCTAAACTTCAGAGCTTCTATCACCTCATCTATTTGGTTCTGGCTGGATTTTATAGTCTTATAGCATTCATAATGTTCCTAACGAATCTGTGCTTGTTCGTGAAACGAAACGTCACTTGTAAAAATCGCTGTAGGAAAAGTGACGAAAAGATAGGCACGGAATTGTTACCAGCGAATGAGGAAAGAAATCCGACTATAGATGATGATGTAGAATTGTTGAGGAAAAATGACCCTACTATAAATGGTGATGATGAATTGTTGATACCATAAAACAAGACAGTCAGACGACTGTTTGTTATTTTTCTGATGATGAGACAAAATAGTTTTGATCGGCATAAGAAGAAATGCTATTCATTTCGGCATATCAGAAACTCAACTTAGTATTAACAGTTGCCGAAATTCTTATAAGTTTGACAATGTACAGAATAAAAGACACAGCAAAAGAACTCCACACTGAGCTTTTGATGTGGTATTGTTCCAAAACTGATAGAAATTTGATCCTTTGATAACAATACAATAGACCTTCATTATTTGTGGTTGAACTACGGCAATGCGTAAATTTCTGCTGCTCCCACAATGAATTACATTGATATCTCTGCTTTTTTCACCTCTTTGCTTTGCTACACTTTTAAATCATCGCTGAAGAAATTTATGCACATCACAAGCTTGTTCATAGGATGAAGTTTTAAGTCAAATTGGAAAATTGACTTTTCATATGAAGAGCCCGGGGTGAATTTTCCGAAAGAAGAAATCCTACTCAATTCTATCTGGTAGCTTTATTTTAGGGAGCCGTACAGAGAATAAATAGGATTTCCTGAATCGGCTGTTGTAATGCTATTTATTGTCCATTTATTGTTTAAATATAAATATATATTTGCATCTCCTGTGGGTGTATATACATACTGAAATTGCAGATCGATACTCAAGTTCATATTAACAGAAAGTTATTTTCATTTGGGAAATTATAGAGTCACACACCAGGTCTTTCACTCGAGCAAAGGCACCACGTGAATTTCCCTCGTTTCCAAGATGAAAATTTTCAGCCTTTGCTGTTATAACAACATTAACTGAATGATTGTGTAAATAATTATTACTTAGGGTGTTTAAACTACATTTACACATGTTTACTAATATCGTTCATCTCGTTAAAATACTTCTGATATATTCAAGAAACTTTACTTAGTTATACTGTAATTAGTAGTTTCATTGGTAATAATTATAATTGTAATACAATAAAAAATAAAATAAATGTAAATTTACTGTAACTTAACTGGTTATTTTTTCCTCATTTTCAAATGGTTTTAAAAGCTACACTTTACATAAGAGATGTAATATTTGTCGAACATTTTCTTTGAACTTAAATATCTTCAGTAATTCTAATTGATAACACATACAATGTAAACCAAATTAAGTCAGATATGTAGTTCTATACTGTAGATATGTCAAATTAATCTCAAATAACAGTAGTGAATAACGATCAAACAAAAGATCAACGGTAAATATGAATTTCAACCATCTCCTGAAATTATGATCATTTTCTGCTTACACGAAAATCACAGTAAGCTATTTAAGGGTCTCCATATATAAAGCATGTGTATGTGTAAGGGTATTTAAGGCAGATGCAGATAATGTCTAATTGAATTGATTAGGTCTAAACAATTAATAGATGGCACAGATGTACACCAATAGCCGAGGCATTAGCATAGAGATAAAAATGAAGACCATTTAAGCCAATGATGACAGATGTAGGAATTGTGTAGATAAATGTATGTAAGGGAGTTCCCATGACCGTGTTAAACTTCTGACACGAATTCTGTGTACTATACAAAATAGTATCGGCAAAACTTCATCAAAAAGTGAAAGAAAAAAGATCATCTCACTGACCAGTACACGGAATTTGTATCAGTCTGTGCCTTTTGTGCATCTCTTTGTGCTTGACCTTTAAGCGTTTACCTGAATGTGCGGGTAGATTTTGTTTGTGTAAGTTTATGTGATCTATCTGTTGAAGGACTTGACCAAGTTACTCCCTACTTAGGTTGTAGCTGTTTTTGGCTCATTTGGTACAATTATTGACGGGTTTAAAGAAACATGAATTGTCCGTCGTCGGTCGTCAGTCATCGGCATTGTCCTGCGTTGTTGTTATTGTCGTCTGTGCACACTTGCTCTGAGCACAATATTGATCATAGAGACTACACACATATGCACCTGAGTCCCAACTCAAAGTACACGCCAACAATTATGTCACTGTGACTTAAATTCTTCAATTGGCAGTTATACTCTTTTGAGAATTGGTTTTATTTGCACAATTTATTTTCTTGTGTCCAAGTGATATTGTGCTTAGTATTGCAAAATGAGCCAGGTCTAGTAGGACCTTAAGAATCACCATTAAAAAATGAAAGTGTTTTCATCACGTATCGCTTCTTATTCCACAGTCTCAGTCATTTTTCGTGAGGTCAAGACAATAGTCAGCATGAAAGACATTACACAGAATTCATATCAATTGTGTGCCTAAGAGTATATTCGGGAGTTATCATTTTGGAAACGAAGAGAACAAAGAAAAGAACGAAAAAAATTCACGCTGAGCTTTTGATACGCTATTGTTAAACTTCTGATGCGAATTCCGTGTACTGTACTGTTTTCTTCTACACGAAAGCATTTTTTTGTCAACTTAATTTAGGGCATAATGGAAAGTCACGTTGTGCTGTTGTCTTGGTCATAGATACTAGAGATTTTTCCTAATTCACGCCCTGCCTAATTTAGGCTAATTTAGGCTAATTTTCCACTGTATTTATGTTAATGAACCATTTCTTGATTTGTATCATATCAAGAAATGGTTATGTATCATATCAAGAAATGATTAATTAACATAAATACAGTGGAAAATTAGCCTAAATTAGGCAGGGCGTGAATTAGAAAAAACCTCTAATGGCTGTGAATGGTTTTAATGAATATAATTGCTTTAATTATAACAACGAATTTAATGACTATAATAGAAAACCCGAAGGCGAATGAATGACATTATGTGCGTGTGATAAATATAACTAACTTGACATCCATGGACTAAACAGTATGATCCTGGGTATATTGATGTAAAAATATGGGAAAGTGAAGTGTTAGTCAATTACAATGTGTGATAATGTGTGATAAATGTATGCACATAGGGAAGCCACCGTGTAGTGAACTACATATTTATTAAATACTATTGTCCAACAACAAAATATGTCAAAATGATTACTTTCAGATACAACTGGAGAAATTATATTCAGTTCAAATTATGTACAATTCAGTTATACGTGTGAATAGCACAGAGTGATTTTTTTTTGTTTCCAAACATTCCAAAGTTAATAATATTTCCTGAACTGTTGAACTGTGAATAGCAGAAGACTCCATGGCACAGCGGCAGATTATGACACTTTTGATTATGCATCGAGGAGGTGTCTGTTCAAGTCCCGCTTATACTGTTCTATCTTATTTATTTTTCAAAAGTTAAAAAATGATGTCGCCATCTCCTGGCTATATTTTCTAACTTACATTTTGCATTGCAATGAGATGAAATGACAGCGAAATTAAACTTCATCTGGCCACAGAAGGAATAGGAAATCTGGAGCTGGCACAACAGTTAAATGCCCATGAATTAGACTTACTCTGCCAGAGAGTGTTTTTGGTGGAAACAGAGTAATACATTTGAGTTAAGTCAGACCAAGGACAATGGTGACCGTTCATTTATCAATGAATAAAGAAAGGCAATTCACATCTAGAAGCCAAAAGTTGGTAAGGCAACGTTTAGTATAAAGTCGTATTTTAGATTCTTCTTTTTACCGAGGTGAAGTTGGAAAGTCCCTTGGGAAATCGCGATCATTTACATTTTTTCTGAAGGAAATTCGAACCTCTTGAAAGGTTATTCGTTAAGAGCATCTATCATAATCAAATTCTAATGAAAGTTCAATGTATGATTAAAAACCTATAATTAAATATCGTTTCATTGCACAGAAATTGCATAAGAGTACATAATAGAGTTCCCTTAAGGTGCCTTGTTGAAGATCTGATACGATTTTAATCTTACTTATTTTCACAACAATCCCGTCTGTAGTTTAACTATTTGGTTAGACAAATCATGAACAAAAATCAGAAAAAAACCCCTTCTAATCTACCTGCATTCTATTCGTATGACGGGTTTTTTTTGTCAAATCAGCCGTTCGTTAACCTTACACCACAATTACATTGATGAGCAATGTAAACTGCACCGTGACTTCAAAACTGAATGCATTTTGCAGAAATTGTATCAAGTATGTGCATGAGGGTAACTAACGGAGCTCCCATGTTATCGTGTTAAAATTAGGTGTGATACTCAATTTGTGTGCAGACAACTGCAGACAACTTTAAAATAAAAGTTTTGAATACCCTTTGAAAAGAAAAGAACATACAGAGTGGTTTAAGGAACTCAATTATGCTCTGGAAAGAAAATTCTGGTTCTTATTCATCGGAATAAGTGGGATTTTTATGTTATGCTTTTCTCGAGAACATAAAGATCGTGTAAATTTCTGTCGTTTTCCGTCGGAAACTATCCGTTTTATGATAAAAATTGTTCTGATGCGGGTAGGAGGTTTGCAGGCATGGAGTATTGTGACTTTCAGGTGCTCTTTTGTGCCGTGATTTACAATCCAGAATGTGCCCCTACAGATCGTGAAATTGCTATTAAAAGTTAACGTCCGAGTTTCAATAACTCAGCATGAAGTTTTCAGTTGACTTTCATGCTGGGTTATTGAAATTCGGACGTTAACTTTTAATAGCAATTTCACGATCTGCATAGATTACTCCTAATTGTGCTAATATAAACACACTGGGGCGGACATGTTTGAGTTTATTGAGCCTATAATCACTCACGTGAGGAATAAGTCCGTTGCAATCTATTTTAATGAAGCCACTGCAACTGGTTGACACACAATTATGTGAGTAAAGTTGTTAGTACAGCTGCATCGGTTCTTATTGCAGTTAAGTTCATTGAAGGGCTTATTATTTGGAGCAAAATTGTGATATGATTGACATATTCACGAATTTTACAGGAATTCCCATTATAATTATAAAGCACAGGTTGAGTACAAGGCCGCCCGTCTAATCTCTCCTCGATCCAATGCAAGACCTAACAGTTTTCTCAGTAACTCGGGCTAGATTTCACGGGAATTTCTTGCTATAACAAGGATAACATCAATTTATATTGCGCTTATTTCCCAGTGGGTACAAAGTATGACATGCAAAGGGCGATCTTATGTCTGAAATTGTGTGCTGGTGTGCCGAACTGCAATGGCAAAGCAAAGTAGTTTTCTGCAGCCCCACTATTGTGGCAGCACCTGACGGGCAATAAATACAAGCTGCACTTCGTTCCCTACTGTGTAATGTATCGCTGCACTGATAAGTCCATTGTCATTTATCGGAATTATTTTTACCAGAAAATAATTGAAGGGTTGCTCAACACTCTGAAAAAATGGCTTAGTTTACTGCAAAATTAAACATCTTGGCGCAGTGTCCATTACTATTTGGCATCTGAGAAATAGATATCAAATTTAAAGGCTTACCAGGTCCCAAAGTGAAAGCTTAAGCAGTTCGTAAGGAATACAATGCAACCTTAGCATTCAGAGTTAAAGGACAACTTAAACTATGAACAATAGAATTCATGCTCTGCAAAAGCGACTGTCAGTGTCCAATAGAGAGTTTCAGCTGTCGAAATTCTGTCAATTTGGAAACATAAAGAACAAAAGCGAGTACATAAGAGTCCACGTTGTACTTTTGATGTGCAATTGTTCCTAAACTGATAGGAATAGTGTAATTTATGTTGCTCTTGTCATAGCAATAAATTGACAAGAAATTCAGCCTTAAAGTTTGAAACATTAAACTTTACCAAAGACCGCATTCACAACAGATAGGTTGCCTTGTGCTGACCCAAGCCAAATCGTGGAATTCCTATTAATTTTTAAACGTATGGAACAAAAGTCAAAACAATAAAATTTTTCGCTGTGCTTTTGATGCGCTATTGTTCCAAAGCTGATAGGGATTTCAGAATTTGTATTTAAAATATGTTTACCCCCAAAAAGAGTTTAAGAGCAAGTTATTTCACAATGTGTATTAAAATTCAAAAGGAAATTTAATTTTTCCAAACTAATAAGATTTTGGCAGTGATGCTGAAGACAAAGTATAGATTTTACTTTTTACCATTCGAATTGTTGTATATCATATGTGTAGCTTTGTTCATTTTCCATTAGATGGTTCCTTTGCATGTGAAGTGACTATTCCTTCGTTTATTAGCTAAAATAACATCTTCAAAGGAAACAACATTAGAAGGAAGCCATATTATGCAAAAGAGTTAAAAAATATTACATGTTTTATGGGGTGCATCTTCCCTGTGGCGTGCTCTTAAATGTCAAAAAGGGCATGTAGATGAACAGGAGAAACAGTACACGGAATTCGTATCGGAAGTTTAACAGTAGGGCATCGTTCTCTTCGTTTCCAAAATGATACAAATTCTGTATACTGTGAAACATTGCATTTGCTAGATTAAAATAGAAGACAAAATATTTAGCATGATTACGTTCTCCTCATACAATTTATTTTAATTCTCCATTGGATTGTTTTGAAACAAAGGGGGGAATTCACAAGTATTCTCCACTATACTTGGGCAGGGGATGAAATTCCTATGAAAAGAGTTTGTTCTGAACGTCTCTAAATTGACAGAAATTTCAGGAACTGAAAAAGTAATTGTTACTTTGATCGTAACTGTACTTTGGTTGTAATTTTGAATACATGTTAATCATGTATCTCTGTATCAACCTAATTTCTAGGAAATTAATACTTATTGAATACAACCTAACAATCCACAATATTAAAGTCCAGACACAGTCAAAGGACCACTCTGTCAATGTATCTTCTTTCAGAATCAATCGCGGCTTTTGGAAAATCTGGATATTTGCATGCATCAAAGAGTGCTCATATTTTACGCCCAATTTGCACTGATGTGATATTTTCTATTAATGTTACTCGATATTTATTGATAAATGTCAATGATCGGTATTAAATGGTCATTTATTGTTTAAGGATTGCTATTTATTCATTTCAATGACTTTAGTAGAAGATCACATGACAATTAATTGGTGCAGAATCAGAGTGTAGGATATTAATCTCGTAATGACGCAAGAGCCTTATGTAAGTTAAAAATGCCGCTAGATGGATTCAAAATGGATTCATTGTACAGCTTCTCGTCTCCATTCTGTAGAAATTAGAACAGATGTGAGGAATATTTGGTCCATACAAAGGATGAAATTCCTATCAATCAAATATCCCTCAAATATATAATTATTTTTATAAATTGAAAATATCATTTTGTGTTGTAATAGCTTCCATTTCATAATTCGGAACTATTCCGTATTCCATTATTCGAGCAATAGAATTAGACGCGCGCTCCCTGTAGCAGCAGCTAAACCAAACTTATGAATATTCATGATAACAATATAGTTGTGACAATAGAGTTGTGCCAATCGACTTATGTCAATAACAGCTTAGATCACGGAAATTTCGCCCACAATGAATTTCGGAACTTCGGTACACAAAGCAAATCAAGATATCATTATACTAACAAATTTAAGAAGCGAAACTGTCACGTTCCTGACAGGGGGGGGGTCCATCCCCGACACCTCATCGCCGACACCTCATCCTCACCTGGGGGGTGTCCATCCC
>JBCAUI010118874.1:0-33701 GCA_038406195.1 Haplosyllis anthogorgicola
TTAAAGTTACACTTTTGAGGTAAATTTTGGAAAAATCAAGGGTGTAAGCCATCTTTAAACAAGTGTAGTGGCCATCTTATGACCAGCTCACAAACCAAACCTGGTGCTGTTGGAAGCCCTATTAGCCCGATTAGCATGCCCCCTTTTCTCCTCTTAAAAAGCACTATTTTGCAGGACCCTAGGGTATCGAAAGGGTTAAATTACCTAACCATGTACTGGTTTTTTTAATTCGCTGTTGACTAACATTGTATGACTTCCCAAGACCCATTCATGGTGACACATAAGCCCAGCTCGAAAGCGAAACCAATACCCTCTTATAAGGGAGGCCCAACTTGGGGCAGACCTCTATTATTTATGCCTGACCTCAAAACGGTAAGACAGCCATAGTGTTACATCTTGTGCGAACTGTTATACTCTAGTACAAATAATGCGTTAGAAATGGCGTCATCCTTCCATCACAAGTGATTATGGTGGGCTAATGGACCTTTTGTTTTGGGCGAACCTGACGGGTAATAAATCCAATCATTCTGATGTCCTGACACAAGACAACAGCCCTATTGCTGTTGTTTGTCGAACTAACCTGCAGTATGGCTCTGTTGAAGAGATTCTTGCTGCTTGGAGCGATGAGATGGAGTCCGACACTTGCTGCACCAGCAGACTCACCAAATATCGTCACCTGATCGAAGAATAAGGGATAATATTAATTTCCATGTTTAGGACACCATTTCAGCATTGGCTTCTTTGTATTTCATTATGTTCAGGTTCCGAGTTATAGTTCCATAACTGAGGAATTAAATTTTTGGTATGTAGATGCTTAATGACCATTTTCAGCTCACGTTGGAGTATCCAGATCTTTGGATCAAGTTTGAGAACACAGCGTTAAGATACTTTTTTTTCTAAATTGTTGATATCTTGTATTATTGATGTTTGAGGTCAAAGTTAATGTTGAGGTCAAAGTTCCTAGGCAGTTATTTCCCTCTCCAGAACACGGAATTTGTATCAGTTTCGAAGCGTCTAGAACAAAAGAGAGGACATAAGAATTTCACGCTGTGCTTTCGATGCGCCATTGTTCTCAAACTGATACAAATTCCATGTACTGCTTTCAACATCCTTTTCTCTGCATTTCAGTCTCAAGGTTAATGCTGAATTTCGGAATCTCAGATTAGTTTTCATTTAAGTATATCATTCACTGTCGGGTATTGTGGTAAGTTCTCACCTGTTGAGGATCTCCACCGAACTGTTCAATGTTGTCCTGAACCCACTTCAGCGCCATCTGCTGGTCCTTTAAGCCCTGGTTACCTACAAAACATGTTTTACCTATAATTCACACATGAAGCATTGTCTACGTTGATTACTCGCAAAACAGGGCTTTCTCAGGCTGTGTATGTGACATACACGCCATCAAAAAGGACTACTTACTGTCTGGGAATCTCGGGAATTATAAATCCGAACACGCCTATTCAGAACCAAGCAGGAGACTGTCCGCAGATGTCTGGAGTTACCCTAGCCCACCCAGCCTGTACCTACCAGGAGACTGTCCAGGAATGTCTAGAGGTATAAACCCTAGCACACCCAGTCTATAGTTGATTGACACGAACAAAACATCTCCGTAGCTGGACAACACTTTGCCGTCGTAAGCTGGAAGCGATGCTGAACCACTGTTAAACGATCCTCCATGAAACCAAACCTGGAAAATATGAAGACTACAATAAAGTCTTGGGATATTGCAAACTATTCTTTATTCTGTAAAGCACATCTAGTTTTGGTGGGGGCACACGTAGGCTAGTAGCGACATCTTCCTTCCTTCGTTGAAAGAACGTCTAGCACCTACTGCCATCTTCCAGTCTGTTGGACGGACAGTTGCTAGGATAATATTTTCTCTAAGGCATTGATGACACTGACATTTTGTCTGGTTACTGGCATCATTAGAAGCAGTATAAAGTCTACTTTTCAACATGGTGGATCGCTAGGTGGCAGACCCAGTAGGGCAGGCAGACAAGGGGCACACGTTAAACTGAGAAACGGTTAGAAGAATTCCGCGCGCAAACTAATAAAACAACACGAGTAACCTGTTGTTTGTTACATATTGCCTGCAGAAGGTGCTTAGCACAACTGGGATGACGAGTAACATCTCGTAACAGAAAGTTATTGCACATAGAACCACCAACAATACGAATGAACTTTTAAATAAAAAGGCACGGACGTGGGTATGTCCCACTGTAATCTCGACTTTCTGAATTTCATAGTTTCCCTCACAAGCTTTGTCAACTATTCCCATCATGCACCTCATCTACTCATTTTCTGATGTGTCTGATGCTGCCAAGTCTGACCAGCCATGCCATTCAAGGTTTTTCTTAATTTGTTCTAAGAGAGAATTAGGCTAATTAGCCTAATTAGCCTAATCCTAGATAACAATTTGAGTTAAGAAAAAATAGCATGCACATTTGTTTAGCATATTTTTTTGTCTCAACCTGAAACTAGTCCATTTCAGGATGCAGGCTGAGAAATTAAAATGCCTACACATTAGTTTTCTTAATTTAATTTGTTATCTAGGATTAGGCTAATTAGCCTAACTCTCTTAGAACAAATTAAGAAAAACCTCGATTGCCAGCTTACCTCAGCCGCTTTTTAACATTCAGACATTTCACCTTGTGTACGACAATAGTCTACTTCTCAAAGGTCAGCTTTACTGTCAAGGAAATCAAAATTATGGGCCAATTATAAGTGATAAATGAAACTGGATGTTATCTGTACATATCCATGACAGCTCTTTTCTCTCTTCGAGGGTATGGCACCCAGATGTTGAGGTAGGGACAAGATGTAACACCTACATGCCATGACAGCTCTTTTCTCTCTTCGAGGGTATGGCACCCAGATGTTGAGGTAGGAACAAGATGTAACACATAGATACCATGACAGCGCTCTTCTTTCTTTGTGGGTATGGCACCCAGATGTTGAGGTATAGACAGTCCTCGCTGACTCCAGAAGATAGAGACCATATTTCTGGGTAATTACTTGGCAGCTGTGTGCAGGCATCACCAAATTCTAACGCCTTCAGGACTCCTGTGGCACGAAAACATCCGTTTTTATCAAACTAGGTGGAACCCATGCTTTGCATGGGAAAACATACCCCCATAAAGTACATACCACCTAAACAAATGTCAACTCATAAAGTTCCCATTCCCCCTAAAACAAATGTCCACTCATAAAATTCCCCCCCAAAAAAAACCACAAACAAATGACCTTGCCAAATAAATTATGTTAATTAGGCATTCATAGCCAATCACAGGACAGAATACTGATTATGGGAAAATCCTCCTTATTAAATCACAGGACAGAAGACAAAAGATGTTTGGTAAGGTGTAAGCCACGTGACATTGTAATCTTTAGTATAATGATACAGATGATGCTATTTGCTCTTGAAACACCACAGTTACCGACATCAACTGCGGTTTACAACTTTCAACTTCCCAGCAAGCACTCCAGCTAAAGCACTGACTTTCAGGTTATGAAAACAGGGGTCCGGCACCAATTTTACACCTTGGTGTGATAATGGTGAATTGCCCTGTGTCAACACAGAATCTTCCAGGTAAAAGGGAAAGCCAACTGATTGAGTGACAATCAACTGTATCAATTATATTATTCACTAATACTAGAGATCCCCCTACGTTGTAAGGTAACGTAACGTTATGTTAAATAACGTAACGTTTCTTAACGTTTGCTGGTTTTGACGTCATGTAACCATGGCTTACTGTGTGCTTTCAGGGAACTATATTGTGTCAAAGGTCAACTGGAGATACGTAAACAAAATTTCACGCAAAGGCTAATTTTAATAAAGAAATAAAACCAAACTCACTTCCAGTGTAGGGCCGTGTAAAAGGTCTCGGATCTTTAAACCTGTTTCCTCCAACAGGGGGCTCTGCAAACGGTATTCCTAGATACTGTTCAACCTGTTAAGTATTATAATTGATGTATAATTTCTCTTTGCTTAATTTAAGATTTATTAAATTTATTAATCTTTATCTAAACTTACCAACAGTCCCAAAGGAGAATTTATTAATTTTCCCTCAATGGCGCCCAGTTTTGTTTTTGTCGTTACAACATCCCCCTCCTTGCTGGCCATTGATTGGTTGTTTATGCCGCCATTGGTAACTAAATGACTGGTGACGTCATTATTGCATTCCCGACTTTCGGTGTCATCATCGTCGTCTCTCCAGGGACTGTTATCTGAAAGGTTATTGCGAGAAGAATGGAACCATTTGTACACTAAAGGAGAGACAAGCTGCTGTCTAATCCGTTAAACGATAAATGTGTACTCATTACAATTATTTCCTTATTTATATTCACGATCTTGGCATCAAGTATTCTGCCCATCATTCACAAGAGAGCTTGTGATAAGGACCATCCACAAGTAATTTACGATCAAAAGAAAGATTACTACGATTAAATTTTTACCACTGAAGTAAATCGCCGTTATGACGGTAGCGATACACGCTGCTAGTACGATCACGACGATTGCGCATGACAGGAAGTAGATGGCTCTGTTTCTCTCTTTCGACTCGTAACCCTCCCTACAAAAACATTTATTCAAACAATATGTCTACAAAGCTTAATACACTTAAAGACATCAGAGGTTTTTCTTCATTAATTTAGTTCAGTAATCTGCTAAATCTACCAAATTTTCTCGACATGTCAAGTGATCTGTGCCATAGCACGTGTTATTCTTATCATTTTGTAAACGGAAAGAACAAAAAAGAGAACGAAAGAATTTCACACTGTGCTTTTGATGCGGTATCGTAACAAAATGATATTATTTTCACCCTCTGTTACGTTACCATTGCAATCAAACCAAAATAAGCTGATGGTTAATTTTATTTAACCTTTTACTTCTTAAGTCATAATAAACCGTAAACAGGCAAATCTGCTCAGAACCGAAAAAGTCGTAATTGTAAGAATATGCTTGACCTGTAATAACTTGTAAAATGGTGAATTGCTGCTGCTTGAACTGTAAAAAAATGTAATTGCTTCCTGCTTACCCCAGACAGCTAATAGGGTAGAGGAAGTCATAAAAACCTCATTACAGGGTAGAAGTGTTTACCCTCCTTTTGACCTACTAACCATTTTATCTTCTCACACATGTTAATACAATACATTATGCTTACCAAAGAATATGATTGCAAGGATATATTGCATATTTACAGAAATTCTTCATCAGTTCAGCCAAAAAATTTAAGAATTATGAAATTTACCTGACACAAAAATGCCTGAAATCATTATAGAGTGATCTAAAAATAAATGTATTACTTCTATGACAGTTTCAAACTATTAACTATAGACGGCTGAATGTCTAGAATGGATTCTACAATGTACACACAATTTTTAACAGTTGAAAATGTGGAGGACACTAGACAAAAGTAAAACTTAACATGAACAAGTAAACTTAACATGAAGAGGAAGTGACAGGTGTGCTGTGTGGTGTGTAATAAATCAGTCTAATGAGGTCTGATGGGGGTAGGGTGGTCACGATGCTGATAACAAGTTCAAGTGAACAGAGCAAATGAGAGTTTGAGAGTTTGTACGGTCAGATATTTAGCAAAGGAGGGAAATTTGAAATGCAGTATTTGCACCGAAGTGGGTACTTGCTTAAGAAATAAAAGGTTAAGCCTAACAAAATTGAAATTTAGTATTCATACCAAATCTATCATTCACGAATTTTCAAAAAATAATATGGACCATTTTCTTTATGCAGACTGAATTAAGACCTGATGAAAAAGGGTTTTGTATGAGCTCAAAATGGTTTAAGAGCAAAATCAATCTTAAAATCAGACAGTCCGTATGTCTGTAACATTAGACAAATGTAGGAAATAAGGTAGATTTAGAGGTGGGTGAATTAAGAAAAACTTAGATTATTATTTAGGCAGCAGCTCCTGAAATTCCTATCAATTTAGAAAGGTATACACAACAAAAGAGAGAACAAAATAATTCCACACCATGCTTTTGAATTTGTATTGTTCCAAAACTGATAGGAATTTCATTCTCTGGTGTAGGTGGAAAAAAGTGAACTATAATTGTGTGAACCGTTATCGGCAATTTGGACAGATTTTTTTTAAAAAACAATTCCGAATACATTTTTGCCAACTTCGTTTTCACTAACATACTTTTGTCCCTTGAGCACAGGGCTGCATGTCATCCAAATCACTGAGGCTCCAATTTGACAAGTTCCCGGATTCACTACTGCCAAAAATTGTAATTAGTTCTGTAGATGGTAAAAAGAATAAATAAAATATTTCACTTTGTCTATTTCTTACTAAAAACCCTGTGAACAAAAATGAGCAAAACTACAATGAACAGTTATACTTACAAGGAGTAATTCCCATTTTGCTTCATCTTCGCCTCAACTTCTTTTCATTCTCTGAGATTCAAATGAAATTTATACTAAGTTACTATGATGAGTCTTTCTGCACACAACTTTTATAGGAGTCAGCTAGATTTGCCCATCAGCTCCATCACAAGAATATGCAAACACATGTACCCTCATAAGATGGAAAAAAGATTTATTCAAACACAATGTTTGTTGTTCTTAATACAGTCCTACATTACATAGTTTAAGTCAAATAAAGGTTTATGTACCTTTGTATTAGGATTGTCATTTTCTTTGGAAAGTAAATTCATTTGATATTTTGAACCTGGCCTATTCATGCATACTTTATGTAACCTCTACATTTAGGCAAAAAATAGTGTTTACGTCAAATTTTTTGGGAACAAATCGTTCTGCCTGTGATAAGTACGGAAGGCGGTGTCTGCGGTTATTGGCCAACTAGCATACCTAGATATTGCTGACAGCTGCGATGTACTCCAGTGACGGGTCCATGATTTCCCGTAGGAGGGGGGTGGGGCGCCCGGTCCCGTAGGGGGTCGGGCGCCACCCCTATTTTCACCCAAAATTCATCGAAAACTGCATGAAAATGTAGAAAATTCTAGCTGTTGGGGGGGGGGGGGTGCCTCCCGCTCGCCCCCTTTGGATCCGTCAATGTACTCGGTAGCCTGCCCATACTGGTTATGTCTCCCAAGTGCGGGGTATATGTAGTTTGCTGGGGTAAAGTAGGCGGAGTTCGCGGGCAACAACAATCGGTAACGTTTCTTTTGGAGTATCTCCTAGGTTCTCGCTGAAGTTGCCTCTGAAGTGACATCCTTGCGCGTTGCTTCAAATTAAGCCACTTCATCTTTGTGTTGGGCTACATCCTGAAGGAAAAACGATTTACTTATGCTAGGTTATTATATACTCCATAATACTGGGTTCTCACTATTACACTAAGGCAGCAAGGGCCTATGCGTATAAAAACCCGGGTATGTTGATGGGAATCTCCAGCACCTGAGTTGAATACGGAGGAGAAACATGGGTTTTTGTAAGGAAAAGAGAGAATAGCTGAAAACTTTGTTAGCTTCTTGTGGTAAGCACACAATAAATGGGTTCTAGAGTGGAGAATGTTGTAGGGAATAAAGGGTGTTGAAATCCTCTGGATCAGTGATAATTTGGTAAATTTTATGTACTTTACTAACTTAAAGGTAAATCAAACTTCAGCATAAATGTACAGACACGGAAATGGCTTCATATTCACTGGCGGAATATGAATATAGTTTGAATTCTGATGTCAGACCTCTTTGGAACTCGAATAGAGTACACCCATTTACTGTCGCACTTGTACGGAGGTAAATGTCGCTCTTTAAAAGATTTAGAACTTGTGATGGTTTTATCCCAGTTACAACCACAGGTCAAATGTTTATCCCTGATGGTTTTATCGTTAGACCCACAGGTCACATTTTTCCTCGCTGATGGTTTGATCCTCGTGAAAGATAAAGTCGTAAGGACCTGCAAATTCCATGTAAGACGGAGTTTTGGCAGAAAATGTCTTCCCGAAGGAACAGGATTTCTGCAAGTAAAATCATTATTAGAATTTTTTCCAAATTTGATTTGTCTCCAAATAAGTAGAATCACAAGTATTAGCAAATAGGTCACTGTATTTGTGAAGCAAGTTTACCGAAAATGGTTCAACTCCAATTACATTGCTGAAAATGATAAAAGTCCACTCTATTTAATTAGATGAATTAGACAAATTAGATAGAGTCCGAGTTACTCCGTGAAAGACAGAACTGAACTTATTGGCCTTTTATTTTTGTACCTCAAATGCCCCCATAAAAATAATAGAAATAGGAAATATTTTGTCAAAACTCAAATCAGAAGACTGTTTTACAACACCTCTTTTTGTGCTACACCCTTGCTTTCACAAGACATTTTTGTTTGAAATATACTGGTATCAAATGTGTGTAATCAACACTTTGTTTATAATCCGACACTTTATTAAGCTAAAGTTGGATGTCGCTCAAAAGAGGTCTTAATGTATGCAAAGTTTGGCATTTTCTTACTCATATTTTGCGAAGTTGCTCCACATTGACAATACGGATTCAGAAAAGAGTTGTTCCTCCTTGGTGTAGGTACTGTCAGCCCACATGGGATGTCCGAATGTTCACTGAAATGTGATATCATGTTAGAGTATTGTTTCCCTAACTTGGCCAGTTGTGTAATACCAATACAGTAAAATCTGCATTGGGCGTACCATCCATGTACTGTTTTTCAATCACCAATCTCGATTTTCATTAGCACCCTGTACTATATTGGGCGTACCAACTGTCTTACATGTACTTTTTTCTTTTCAAAATGGGTAGTTCGCCCAATGCAGATTTCACTGTACTCTAGGCATTTCGTATTTATTTCACCTGCTAAATTAGGCAGATTAAGCAAATTAGGCATGGACATATACCATTATTAGGGAATAACAGTAAGGATCAATGACTAATTTTAAGTTTCATAACAAATCACCAAATGGATTTTCACTCTATGGAAAATTCTCACCAGATGATATCGCCCTCCATGGGAATTTCCACAGGAGTAGGAATCCCTGATATTGTTATAAAAAATGGACTGCTCCCATTCAAAAACAAATCAATTGGATGGTTTGTAATGATTACTGAATAGAAGGCCACGGATTGACGGTCATTTTGCCACAAAACAAGACTAGACTGTGGTAATATACGAGCCAAAATCACAATCCAGAACGTCGCAAATTAAATTTGTCTTTCTCTAGACACTGTTATTAGTTATGTACTAAAACAAGTATAGGTTCCCTGCCTAATCCACCAAATCTGCTTAGCCTGCCTTAAATTTCTTAATCAAATGAGAAAACGTCCATTTGACTGGGAAAATAATGCAATTTCGGAAACCTTTCAGAAAAAGACGATTCCCACTTTTTATGTAAAAGAAATTGTTAGAGAGTCTGTAGTGGATCTAGGGGACACTCTAGGGGCCTTGCACCCTGTGAAAACATGTTTAATTCAATATGGCAGCCATCTTTGGTCTCAAGTATTTCAAGTCTGACAGGAAGGCATTAGCCCACTGTGGAAATACGTGTCAAAATAATTCAATTTGCAAAATAAGTCAAATGGCCTTGACCTCATAACCTTTGTATGAGTAATAATAGTTGGATTTTTGTACCTGTATATCGTCCATATGAGGAACTCCCCAGTTCTCTAGCCGCAAACTATTTGAAGATCGGTAGGTCAGGTAGTAGTAATAAACCTGAAAACAATTGAACGGTTAATTAAAAGCCCAAGTACTACATTCACATGTCTGTTTGCATGTCATTACTGTTTTGGCCTGTAAATAGACTTCAACCCTGAGAGCTGTTACAGTTCAACCCGCTTAGCTCGAACTTAACGCGAGCCACGAAAAAGGTCGAGGTAATCGGTATTCGTGTTAAAAGATAAATGATCTCCTAAAATGTCAACACTTTAATCCAAATCCTTTCCTTATTTGTATCAAATTGAATTTATCTTAAAACAATTCTAACATTTGTTTTTAATTTGTTGGACTCGGGCAGATTAGGCAAGGAAATTTAGACTAGTTTTAGTAAATGACCAATGATAGTAACTTGAAGTGGACAACAATGAGTCCTGAACTGATATTAGTCACTCACCACTATCAGTTATTTTACTGATAATAGTATAAATTCCCTGCCCAATCTGCCTGATCTGCCAAATCTACCTAATTGAACAGGGAAAAGAATTAGGAAGAACCTAGATTGTTCTAAAATTGCTACGATTTTTCATAACAATCACCTTGATCAGAAAACATTTAGCCTACAATTGAATTTTTTATGAGAACAGATCAAAAAATCAAAAGGAATTTTACTCCGGCAAAGTACGTGAACTGGCCAATGGACTATCATGCGCCCCTTAGCACGGCACTTTGAACAAAGGGTTTGAAGGTACGAGAGAGTCCATTGACCAGATACAATTTCCATTGACTGTATGGGAATTTCTTGATCTGGAACAGCGCGAAGCTATGTATTTGAATTTTTCACATAAAATAAGAATAAAAAGTATTCTCGATGAATCATTTGTCACCCCAGAAGATGAAATTCTTGTCAATTTTAGAACGATAGGCTAGCACTTCAAAAGAACAGCGTGGAATTCTTTTGTTTTCTCTTTTGCCCCATATGTTTCAAAAATGATAGAAATTTCAGGAGCAGTTACACATATTTCATAACCAACTGTTTAAATTCAACTAAAATAACTTTAAAATCAATTGATCTTTAAACAGCATACTTTATGTCTTCAACGAAAATGTCAAAAAAGTTAATCTACAAGGAATGGGAGTGTAAATATTTATTCAAGCTACCTTGGCTGAAGTGACACTAATGTTCTGCAACATTAAGATCTAAATGAAATTTTGCGTACAATTAGAACACGATACTATCTGTGGAAACCATATGGTTTGTAACCTAATGAGCCAAGTTGGACAACGTTACCAACGATATTTGTTTTGTCAACCATTTGTTTTCATATTGACACTGCTTCTACATTGGTGACAACTGAGGCAGAACACCATTGTGTCAATCCACAACAACATGCAGGATCAAAGCCATGGGTGCATAACATGTGAGGTGTGAACTGGAGCAGAACTAATGCATGATATTAGCATGGTATATGCATTGTGTCATTCCCCAGTTCTCACCTCACACCTAATCAATTGTCATATCATGGTGCCCTATTTCCCAGGACTTTGTTTATATTTTGATTTGGTGTCAGTGCATTGAGGTGTCACAGCAGGTGTCTGCGTCTCCTAAAGGGAAATCCGTAAATAGAAGGCAGTATCAATGTGTTAAATATTCCTCTAAAGAATAAAAGAACAGAAATCCACACTGCCCTGCTGTTTTCTCTTAGACTAGTCAGATCAAATTTGTTGAAGTTGAGGTTTGATTTTTGCAGTTAAAGTTTATACCAATAATTGTGAACAGTTAACTTCATACTATAAACCGTCAATGTTATATGAACTATTCCTTGCGCGTAAATGCTAAATCTGGCTCCAATTACATATATGATGAGATGTTTATTGAAACATAACTACAAGACGACTGACTTACAACACGTGTTACAAGAGATTCAAGGCAGATCAGTGTAATATCATCTATTCAGTAGACCAGCAAAATTCAAACTCTTATTTCACGTTCAATTTCGAACAAAATGAGCAATATTGAAAACCAAAATTAATGGCTGGGACTAATCTTTAATTGATTACATTTAGTAGAATTCTACAGTGAACTCTTTATTTTACAAGACTCAAAAACATGCAGCAAGACGGCAGATTCTACTGCATTGTTGATATTCCGATGATCAAGACAATAGGATGCACCCTGGGCGGACAAGGGTCATGTACATTTGAACGGCCTTATCCAAATGAGGGGCAATCAGGTCTTAAACTGAACGGAAAATATACACATAACAAGCATGCACAAAAATTGTATCGGAACATTAACACGGCACATTATACACAATTTGTACACGATTTTGTGTAGTGGAAAGGTACACATTAAAGATATGTCAATTACCTCTGATTTTGTCGTTTGCATCTTAAAACGAGATAGACAACCTGTCGGTTACAGCCTCGCTCTTTTTAGTCAACTACACGGGGGAGGGGGGTCCGGTATCACACTACTCCACATCCAGCCTGAAAGCCTGAAATTTGATTTTCCCTGCTGCACCCATGTAAGTCATAGGGTGGTGGGGGGTGCAGCGCCCTCTAGTTTCAAAACATTTCATAAGATCTGTCAATTCTAGATCTCCATCGTTGCAGAATCCTCGCTTTCGCGAGGCTAATTATCTTGATTTGAAGACATTATAAAATTACCAAAAAGTTTAAAGGCCTTCATAAGTTAACCACTCCATGCAGCAACTCACTTATAAATGTTATTATAAAACACATGTACAAGAAATTGTCATACACTATAATTAATCACATTCAGGGCTTCAAAACGGGTAGATAAGGTAATTGTGTAACTGCCAAGACAAGACTTGTATTACCCATTCGACTAGGGGTCGAAACATTTTACCTTTGTAATCGAATCTATTCGAATAAATTACCGAACCCTCAAAAATTCATGAATTAAAATGATAAAATCATTGTTCATAAATAAAATATGAACAATGGAAGGGTTAAATGTTCGGCTTCTAAAATGTATTTTCATTTCGAGAACAATATAATTTGCATGCGGAGTTTTTTTTCACTTCCACTTATTATGACGTGAATTTCTATTGTTTCAAAATGAAAGAGATGTGAATTACCTTTTCATTTCTCTGCAATGACCAATGACTGTGTAGGTTTTTCCGTAGGAGGAGCATTCCATTAAAATTCCTTTAATAATTGTACAATTTTTGCCAAAAAATCCCCCCAAAAACCACCTGAAAATGAAGAAAATTATAATTTGTAAGGTATTTTAAATTAACCACTTTATAAAGCCTCTGGCGTCCCCTGGATCCGCCAATACTATGCATTGCTCACAAATGAAAACCAAGAATCGATATATTCGGTTAAATTCGATGGAAGATTTTGAACCTTAAATTCCGAGCCCCTGTGAATGCAACCTTGTCCTATTACACGCCTCATAAGAAGTGAACTTTCAATAACATCTTGAGATCCTTATTTCTGATGCACAATGCATCACTGGGGGCTGCATGCCAACTCTTTAGGTAGCACCGCTTTTAGAATTGGTAAACAAAATTGGTAAATAAATAAATTGTGTAGGGTTCAGTGGTCTCTTTGAAAATGTTTGGGTCCTTCATATTAAAGACCTTAACACATATAACTAAAAGGGTGAAATTTGTGTACAGAAGGACTCGTGATAAGGTGCGAAAACCACTAAGGCTGAATATACAAATAAATATTTTGGATTTATTAATTATTTAAAAATGTGAGTTATTTATAATGTATTAATCTATGGAAATTATAAAGTTTTGCAAAGGGTTTTGTAAAATTTTGGGGAAAAGATGCGGCAGAAATAATCGAATTTCAATTATTAAGTTCAATGAAATTTGTGTGAACTAAGCATTTCTCAACACAATTTTACTTAATTTATATTGCGCATTTCCAACAGAATTTATTGAAATGTTCTAGGGTTTTTAAAAAGGTTTTATATCAACGTAAAAAAGTGAAATTTTACTAATTTCTCAGTCTCCGCAACAAATACGTATTTCATAACCACAATATGTATTAATTTGATAAAAAGAGAATTCATATACCATGTTTTTCGTGATATCTTACACAATTATTAAATTTTACAAATTATTCATTTCGCAAAAATGCCAGTGTTTGTGCAAAATCAGCAATTAAATACTATATTTTCGATTAAAGCTTTCATACACTTTTCAATAGAAATATTTAGAAACCTACAAAAAGAAATTATTGAGGACATATTTTCCTTTTAAATTTAATTATCATTTAGATATTTTTGTGACATATTCCTTTTCCATTGTTGTTTCTGGAGCTTTTCTACAACCAAAAAAGTGATGGGGGTTTAGGCATTCACATAAATGCTATCAGGATACTCCATGTTCTCAGCTGCCCGAGCACTACAGTTTGATGTAAACGCAAACGCAATTGGTTCGTGAAAGTGTTTTGAAAGAGTCAACTAACGTTACAGCGCTTGACATTTTGGTTATGAAAACGGGTTGTTTTCAAAGCAATGGGACGTTTTGTTTATTTGTTTCACCTGCCTCAGCCGGTTAGGCAAATTTGGTAGATTAGGCAGAGAATTTTCACCACTTGTAATGCATGGCAAATAATAATGACTTGAAAAGGTTCAGTGCCGATGCTGTAATCAGTCATTGACCATTATCGAATATTTTACTGATAAAATATTCAAATTTCCTGCATTATCTTCCTAATCTGCCTCATTTAGCAGGTGGAAAAACCTAGAGAAAAACCTAGAGCGCGTCGCAATAGCAGATCCAGGATTTCCCGCACGAGGGGCACGAGCCTACCCCCATTCCATGCAGCCTCCGAGTTAAGGGTACCTGGCTGCTTGAATGGCACCTTAAGTAGCCAGAAGCACCAAGCCACAGACTTAAGGGGCACAAGGGGTTAGAGGAGAGGAGGCTTCTGGCTGCTTAAAGTGCTATTCAAGTAACCAGTTAAGGTATCCTTAACTGGGAGGCTGCATGGAAAGGGGGTAGTCTCCTGAGCACAGCCTTTACCTGTGCCAGATTAATGACGGAGGTATGTTGAGCACACCCAGAACCTGTGCTAGTTTATCCCGGGAGGTAAGTTTTGAAGGGAGGATAGATGAACACGTTACACCGACTCGTGGAGGGGGCACCAACCCAATTTCAACCTTTTTTCGCCAAAATTCGGACAAAAAAAACTGCATGAAAATGAAAAAAATTCAAACCGTATACTTTGGTCGGTATTTCACCAGAAGTTACTGTACTTTTCTACACAGGACGACGTACACAGTGGGAGAAAACGACGATGTTCGTCAAATTCGTAAATGTATCCTACTGTCGACCGTGGGGCTAGCGATCTTGTTTCTGTGCGCGTTGGGTGCAATGGTCGGAATCTTCTACTTCATGATGGGTATGTTCTAATTTTTTAAACTTTTATCCAGATAATTAGATATCAGCTCCTGAAATTCCTATCAGTTTTGGAACAATAGAAATTCAAAAGCGCAGCATGAAATTCTTGTTTTTTTCTCTTTTGTTCAGTACGTTTCCAAATTAATAGAAATTTCATAAGCTGATTTTTCCTGCAATATTTTCTATCGAAATAAAATCCTGTAAAATTGGTAGTGATTGGAAAAAAGAACTCCACATTGTGCTATTAAGGCATGCAATATCAGAGAGTGAAATTCTACAGATACAACATCATTATACTAAAGAATACAATGTCACGTCAATGAGTGGACATTTGCTTGGGGGAAGGGGGGAAACTTTATGAATGGACATTTGTGTTAAGGGGGGACCTTATGAGTGGACATTTGTTTGAGGGGGTAAGAACTTTGTGTGGGCATGTTTTCACATTCCATCTAGTGAATAGAATGTTCATGATGTGAGATAGCTCAGCGATACCAAAAGGTTCTGTTGACAGATTTCAAACTTTAAATGTTCTTTTTGGTCAGGTGATTTTAAGGAAAAAATGGAACCGATGGAGGGGATGATGAAGATGATGAAGAGAGGAGGGGGAGGAATGATGCCGCCAGGGGGCATGCAACAACCAGGTGGCCAGCAACAACCAGGTATGCAACAACCAGGTAGTCAGAAACCTGGTATGCAACAACCAGACGGCGAAGACCAACCTGGTATGCAACAACCAGCAGGTCAGCAGCAACCGAACATGCAACAACCTGGAATGCAACAACCAAATGGTCATCAACAACCCGGCGTGCAACAGCCAGGTATGGAGCCAGGAAGTGAACCGGAAACATCCCTTAGACCGGACACTGATACTGGATCATCTAAAAAGTAATAGCATTAAACAGTAAACCAGCATTTGCACAAAGGCCAAATGTTGAAAAGTACAGAACTCTCCTGCGATAATAAGAAGCCTTTTTAAAAAAATTGGCACATAGTCTACTTTGATAAATCACCTAAATTTGAAATTTCCAGTTGATAAGTAAATAGGCACAGATCATGAAATTACTATTCAAAGTATGGCGCCCCGCAACAACTGAATTTCATGCTCAGCTCATTCAGTTCAATTGTTACAGGGCGCTAAACTTTTTGATAGTAATTTCATGATCTGTAGATGAGGTAAATTGCAAATATAATGTCCAAAAGGACTGTTGGTCTGTGAATTGAAAAGGAAAACTAAAAATACCTCATTTTCCAATATTATCCAATCAAATGGTGACAGTAAATTTATGTACAAATAGGACTTTTCAAAGGATTTGATTTTAGCCAAATCACGAGCTATCCGTGTTCGATTTAACCTGGGTAAAATGTCAGGGTACCGGATACGATAGAAGCCACTACTCATCATTAAATCCAATATGTTGTATATTTCGTTCTTGTTATGGTATAAATTTATGTCAATTTGCCCCTTGATATGAATTTGGAAAACTGTATGTTTGTTTTCATCAAATAAATTTTTTTAAAAAGTCTTCACTTATTGTGTCACGTTTTGCCTTTAGCTTTGCTTTGCACTAACACTGATCTTATACTAACTTTCAGGCCAAAGGAAGAAAATTTGCACACTGTGGCCTATTCACGCATGCATGAAATTTCTTCGGCGGCAACTGAAGAAATGTACGTATTCACACAAACAATTAAAGCAAATAATTATTTTTGGATTACGCTCCTAGAAATCAAGAATTGCAAAAATAAATAAATAAATAAATAAATCGGACCCCAAATAACCCAAAATTGTAACTTTCCGTTGCCATATCGAACAACGTCAGGAAAAATTTTATATTGATTTCATGATTTTTGAGCAAAAGTCAACTTTTTCTTCAGATCACCTCTCTCAAAAATGTCCTCCATTGATGCGTAATCCAGCAAATAAAAAGGCTGGCCTTAAGTTGAAAAAAAAAGCCCAAAGTCCAAATGTTTGAATTTCCTTTCAATACGAAATAAATCATTAGCTTCAGTAGAACAGACGACAACTAGTTTGTATCAAATACCAAGATGTAAAATTGGGACCAATCAAAGGAGTCATTAGTTTTATTAACTTCAAACCTCTCACTATCGTAGAGTTTGTTGCTGAGCACAAACAATTAACATTTGGAAACTATTATTCGGGGGTTATGATTGTTTGGGAATATACAAGCAACGGACTTATATAACAGATGAGAATTTTATGCCTACCACGAAATTCATAAAGTATTTTTCATCAACTGTCAGACCTCCGCACCCACCAGATGCAGAGCTTTCATCAACTGTCAGATCTCCAAGCACACCAGATACAGAGCTTACATCAACTGTCAGACCTTCAAGCACACCAGATGCACAGTTTTCACCAACTGTCAGACCTGACAATCCAAACACACCAGATGCAGAGATTACAACATCTACAGTCGGGCCTGACAATTCAAGCACAGCAGGTGCACAGCATATATCAACTGTCAAACCTCCAAGCATACCAGATACAGAGCTAAGGTTAACTGTCAGACCTTCAAGCACACCAGATGCAGAGCTTACATCTACTGTCAGACCTCCAAACATACCAGGTGCAGAGCTTAGATTAACTGCTAGACCTACAAGCACACCAGATGCAGAGCCTTCATCAAGTGTTAGACCTTACACTCCAAGCACAACTGGTGTAGATCTTACATCTACTGTGAATCCTTCAAACACACCACGTGCAGAGCTTACATCTACTGTCGCACCTCCAAGCACTCCAGGTGCAGAGCTTACATCTACTATCAGATCTGACCATCAAACCACACCAGGTAAGGGGCCTGAGATTCAGGATGACAAATTATCATCAACTGTTAAACATAACATACCAGACACTGTGACAGCTAATATACCAGATGACGAAAACCCTAAACCTACTGGAAGACCACCAGGGGATGAAGTTAAATCGACTGTCAGGTCTGATCTACCAGATGAAGAATATCTAAGCGCTTTTACACATAATGAACTTAATGAAAAAACGACATCCAGTAAAGAATTTACATCCAGCAGAAAACTAAATACAGAATTTATATCCACTGCGATGTTCGGCTTACCAGATGAAGGTTTGAAGTCTATCCTGGGACCACCAGTCAAACCCAGCGAAGAACCAACAGATTTGTCATCTATGTTCAGGTCCAACACACAAGGTGAAGAAGTCACAAATAGGTTGAGACCTACCACATCAGAAATCACATCAACCGCATCACCAGCAATTGTGGAAGAAGAATTTGAAACCACTTTAAGATCCGATACACAAAGTGAACAATTAATATCCACTGAGGGGTATGTTGTACCAGACGTAGAAACTACATCCACAAGAAGTTTAAATCTCACAAATGAAGAATTTACGTCAACTGTAGGACATAGTACACCAAATGATATAACAACACCTGATGCAAAATTTCCATCTGTTGCGACACCTGACATCCCTGTTCAAGAGTCCATGACTTCTAAGAGACCCAATAAAGCAGATGAAGGATTTACATTTACTATTGTACCTGATATACCAGGCAAGGAATTTGCATCAATAACTAGTATACCAGATGAGAAAATAACACCAACTGTTATATTTAATGCTTTAGGTCAGGAATTTACATCTGTAAGATCAACAGATGAAAGATTTACACCAACTGAGGCACCTGTTATATCAGAGGAAGAATTAACATCAGGACAAAACTCTTCAATGCAACAATTGGCGTCTACTGAGGGACCTCACATTCCACAAGGGCAATTTACATCTGTTGAGAGACTTCACACACCAGAAAAACATTTAATATTCGAACCAGAAGGAGAATTCACACCTACTGTAACATCTAGTGCACTGGAGGGAGAATTCATAACTACTGTAACGCCAAAAGTACCAGAAGGAAAATTCATCCCGACTGTAACACCAAAAGTACCAGAGGGAGAATTCATCCCTACTGTGATACTAAAAGTACCAGAGGGAGAATTCACATCTACTGTAACATCTAATGCACCAGAGGAAGAATTCACAACTACTGTGACACAAAAAGCACCGGAGGGAGAATTCACACCTACTGTGACACAAAAAATACCAGAGGGAGAATTCATAACTACTGTGACTTCAAAAGTATCAGAGGGTAAATTCACACCTACTGTGACACCAAAAATACCAGAGGGAGAATTCACATTTACTGTGACACCAAAAGTACCAGAGGAAGAATTCACATCCACTGTGACATCTAGCATACCAGAAGGAGAATTCGCATCTAATGTACCAGAGGGAGGATTTACATCCACTGAAAAGATTAACAACTTAGAGGAAGAATTCACATCTACTGCTACATCTAACATGCGAGAAGGAGAATCCGCATCTGATCATAGAACTAACAGGTCAAGAGAAGAATACTCATCCAGTTTGAGGCCAAACCTTCCACAGGGACAATTCACTGTCAGACCTGATATATCAGAGATAGTATTCGCACCTACTGGAACACCTGATGTATCAGGGGGAGAATTCACGTCGACTGTGACGCCCAGCATATCAGAAGAACAATTCACAATTACAAAAAGTGCGAAACCAGATGAAAAAGTTACACCTGCAGCGAGTCAGTTGGAATCTACTCATGCTATGAGACCACCAGAAACAGAATCTGCAGCTACTGTAGGACCTGACACGTCAGAGGAAGAATTCTCTTCCTCAATAACCTCAACGACAGGACCATCTCCCACTACCAGTGAAGAAATCAAGTATGTCCACAGAAATACCAAACAAGGGCGGATAACAGGGATTTTAATAAATACTAACCAGGGGAACGAGGTATGTTCTAACATTCTCTATTCCCTCCAGTTATAGCACCAAATAAACGTTGGTATTTTTATATTATTTAATGGGGTACCCCATTGCAAACTGGTCTTGGAACTTGGTGCTAAACTAAATGGAATATGGTATCCATAGAGTAGATTAATAAGACAAAATAGCATTAATGTGATAATAATTATTAGATGTGGCATGAAAATCACCCATTTTACTTTAGATAGATCTATCAACATTAAAGACGTACTAATCTTATAAAATGTAAAATTTAGGGGGGGGGGCGGTCATGAACTTTTCATGAATGCATAAATAACATAGGGTTAAGTTTAAATTATTCCAACCACAACAGAATATATTTGAACGAATCTAATCGAAAGTTTTAATATCACAGATAATTATTAATTTATCTTCAAGTATTGCATTGATATATGAGATACATAGCTATTACGGTAATAAATTTATTTTATTTAAATATTATCTGTATTACATCTTCTGAGAAACAGACAAATGAACCAAATTTAAATAAAATATGAAAGGAGGTATAAATATAAATATCTGTGATATTAAAACTTTCGATTAGATCCGTTTCACCACCCTGCTAACCTAACCTAATTGATTGCCCATGCATGGAAAGACGTTTGTAGTCTCAAGCGCAATTGGTGTGATAATATCCGGTAAGCCATGGAAGAATTATTATAATAAGGAGTGCAAATGACCTGGAAGTAATCGAAATAGATTATTTTTGTCTGATTGGCAAATTGTCTAAAACAAAAATCGAAAAAACGAAATTCAATTGCTGGTTCTGTGTAAACAGTCCGACAAGCTGCATGGAAAGATGGCAGACGTAACCAGCATTTTATATTCAATAAGGATGGTACCTTGGCTGGGACTTTGGACGTTTCTTGTCCCCGAATTTCGATAACCATATTGATACGGCTTCTATTTAGAATTATTTGTGATGATTGATAGATTGAATGACTATGATGTGCTTAGTGTTGACATCTGTGACAACTGGTGCATATCCAGTTACCTGTTCATTGTTACATAGTTAAATGGGGCAGAACCACTGATCCCTATTGTGTGTTGTGCCCTGGTCATGCAAAGATTCCCAGCACAGTCAAGTTTTTGGAAATTCACTTTACTAATTAGACTAATTAGTAAACTCCATGTGGCTTCAATTTTTTGATTACACAGTTATCAAAACTTGATGAAAAGCAACAAAAATTTGTACTTTTATATCATTTTTCTTCACTGTGTAATCAAACGTCAATTTCACATATAGTTTTCTAATTAGTCTAGTGACGCATCCTCTAACTCACTATACTCATAACCTAAAGTGTTACTTCTGAAATTATTACAGACTTCTACTTTATGTCACTTTTTGTTGTACTTCTCATTTTATAGACTACACAAGTAAGGATGGCTAAGACGTTAATTGAATGAAGCAAAGTTTTATTAGACTGTAATAATAAGAAATTTTATATGCAGATTACAACTTGTTACGAGCAACTTCATACCAACTCAGCAGAACTCAACTGTATGCTTCGTATTTAAATTAGCCATGTGTTCTGAGGACGATACAGTGTTTACAACCCCCTAGGAGCGAGGTGACCCATATCCAAGGGGTTAAATTGCTATTCATTTTGTGTTGTATTTACTCAAGAGAACAAATCACCCAAGATTATATGTAGTAGAGAACTTTTTTCTCTTATTACTCCAGAACATATTAAATTGACATTCATGTGTTGTATGTAGACATTGACAACCATCTAAAAGCTAAATTCCCAAATGGATGCTTATTTAATTAATATTGACATGCTTGTCATTGAGATACTAACTCATTCTAATTTTTATTTTGCGAGTGATAAACTGGTAGTAGAAAGGAGCCATTTTCTTGCTGATTTTTTAGTAATGACGGTTGTGATTTTTGCGTTAGATAATTCTTAAATTTGTCTTTTAAATGTTTGCTATTTCATTTAAATTTTCGTAAGCATGTTCATCATTCGTTTACATTTTCTTTAGAATAAAGGAAATTGACTTGTGTTGCTCGTCCAGTGCACTATTTTTACCAGTTTTTAATCAATAAAATTAAACTTTTATCTAATATTGGAACGTTTCGATTTCTGTTAGTGACGCAGGATCAGTACTCAGAAATTGTATCATTTTGGAAAGGGAGAGAACAAAAGAGAGAACGAAATAAATTTCGCGCTGTGCTTTTGATGCGGTATTCTTTTTGGCACAAATGAATCTTTCTCTCTCCACAATTTTCTATTTGGCGCCATTAAATCATAACGTCCCCAAAATATTGTATGCGCAGTCGACAGCAGATGCCACTGTCAGCATTAAATTTAATTGTCACCGCGCGCAAGTTTAAATTTTACCGTGAACCTAAAGCGATTTTTCCTCTGCAGAGGTAATAGTGGGAGGCGTAATCTGACCATTGCAGATCTAAGGGGGGTGCCGCCGACGTGCGCCCCCTCCAACAGCTGAGATTTCTTTCATTTTCGTGGGGGTTTGGAGGAAAATATCTAAAGGCTAAAGACTTCGTGGCACATCCAGATTGTATACATTCTAAATTGTAAACATTCCGTAAACTACATGGTGGTCGAACTAAGACAGCTGTAAACACTTTACTGTCAACTGTAACAAATCCGGGGAAAACATCTCAACAGTCAAGTTGAAAAATCTTAGTAATCAACTTAAATTTAATAACTGAAATGATACCTAATGATTGATACATTATTACTGTATATTAGATGTGGTATTATTCTTTGTCTTTGTACTTCAAGTGTTTGCTTCATAAGCTATTCCCCATAACATTACACAGAAATCATATCAATTGTGTACATAAGGTTATGTGAGGGAGCTCCCATAAGGTGCTAATCTTCTGATATGAATTTCATGTACTGACTTCGTGTGTAAACAAAGGGAAGCCATTTTGATTTACTGCTGAACAGCTATTTTTTTTAATATCCAAAGATATTACGGACAAATTCCATTAAAATAACATACCTTGTTATTTTTTGATTAATAATCAATATATTTTACATAGCAATAGGACACTATACAGTTAAAAAGAAGGACTTGATTTTTCTACCATTGTTCCCGAATTAGTCATAGTTGGTCAGTTCAACCACTGTGGTCTAGAAGATGAATCAAATTCACTTTTTCTGGAATTGTAATTTTCCTAGGAATATTTGGAGTAAAGCTCTGGACATAATAAAAAGTATGACAAAACAAAAAAATCGTATTGACATGGAGAAAAGTGTCGTTTAATAATATAGTGGGAAATAGACTGAAAGCAAAAAATCTTATTGTATCGGTTACTAAGCAAATCTAAAATAGAAATCGATGTGCGCAACAAATTCCAACAACACAAGAGATAGTATGTGAAATAGAATTTATTAAACAAGCACAACAAGCAAAAGCAATCAAGCAATGTAATTACGAGAAAATATATGAAATGGCATGAAAATCTCGAAATAGAAGTTGCCAGCATATATGTATCAATGAAGCAATTATACAACCCGTTAAACTGATGAAGGCGACATGAGAGAAATTGGTAGCTGGTGTAAAAAAAAGATGATAATAAAGATGAGGAAATTATATGTTCTTGGCACAGACTTTCGTCTGAAACCTTTTAAACTTCCAACTGAAATCTTTCATCCATTTTTAACTTCCAATTCCATGACACACTAATTTAGCTATTAGGCCATCTTACCACCTTTTATTTCATCAGCTGATCGAAAATTTATGCTTATCATATCAGGATAGAGAATCGGTGTGCTAATGAGCCAAAAACATCACAAAATTGTTTTTAAAGAGTATTTGTGGACTGAGATCAATTTACAGGGCCACGGGTACCTTCTTTTACTGTTTCGGGATGTCTCTGTCTACAATGCCAGAGTAGATCTTCCGCATGCATGCTTATTCACTTTCGCTCTGTGATCAATGTAGGGCCGTGCAGTTTGTAAGATTAAAAATTATACATGTTGTTTCCGATGGTGTTTTAAAGACTGAAATTCATTTTCATTCCGTTTTGGTAACTCAGGGAGCCATATTGCAAAGTCTTGTGGGGAAATGGATGAATAGAATTTCATCAGTTAAATTGAAGAATTATGACACATTGAAACTTTATGCTTTTTTGACTGCACCAAAGTTGGAATGGTAACCGCAATTCCCATTGACACAATGCAAAGCTGGTAAGAAAATATGCCTCACAACTGTCATTATGGGTATGACATGGAGACAATAACCAACATTCCAAACCATTTTATCGAATTGGAAACGTGCAGAACTATCGAATTCCACGATATACGCTTTGATGTTTCAATCTTGATTGTTTCAGAACTTTCAAGAGATACATTTTTTGTCTGTTTGACTCTAGTTTTGTTTCACATTTGTTAAAATTTCCCCACAATGTAAATCATTTAAATATATTGTCAATTGGTTTTCTGGTAAGAACCTCTTTTCTAAGATTCCAATACTGTAGACAAATACAATCTACTATTTTTTTTATTTGCATTTTTACCATTATTTTGTCAAATATAAAAGCTTAAATAACACAGTCCGTTCCTCTTGTGGATTTGGACAAAGCTCATGCGTCAGTTAAGATTTCACGTCCTACACCCTGTGTTGAAGAGTTTGCGAGCCAACGCCATATGGTTTTAACTATTTTTGGAAATATGTACGAGGAAATTTAATAAAAAAAAAGTGTTTATAAAGAGTGAACTGCGTAATATTCGCTACAAGATAAGTTGAAAATTTATCTTAAGCTGGAAAGATGTATTGCCTTCATATTGCAATCATTTTGACTCTGTCATCTGGAGTTTTGTCAGATAGATGCCTGGCTGAGAATGGGGCAGAAGCACAAGATTTTCCGGCATTCTTCGTAGGAACAATCAATCTGGAACTTTCGAAAGGAGTAGACATCTCTTGGCAAGCTGCAAGAGGAACCACCAACGTATCCGTGTGGGTAACAGACGAGTTTACACTCTCTTCTGACAAGATTGCTGATGGAAAGCTGAAGCTTAAAGCCTATTTGAAAAAGAGACCGTCTGTTACTCCTTCAGGTTCTGAAGAAGGTGCAAGATTCGGCATAGGACTTTTTCTGATATCATTTGCACTGTATTATGCAACAGTTGACGGTCAGAAGAAATGGTCGGCAGTCCTCATACTAACCCTGGCATTGATGTTTACTCTAGGTAACACCCGGAATGCCACAATCTGCAAACTTGGCCCAACAATCCACATTCAAATCCCAACTAATTTGGTGAAAGAACTGTGTGTCAATGTAAAGTGCAGGCCTCTCCTTTGTCCCCTCAACCTTTTCAGTGAGTACAGCAACATCCCCTCAAACAACAGAATCATTTTCTCCGACGACCAATGTTCAATCAAAAAACCGGACTTCTGGGACGAATGGCTAATCCACTTCTTTGGAAATGGAACAACTCAAACTTATCTTGATGATCCAGATAACGATGGTTTAGTGAACATTCTAGAATATCACGGATCAGAAGCCTTTGAAGAAAACTTTGTGACAATAGATACAACCAAAGATGATGGAGGGAAGGGACCAGGCTCTGGAATAGGACCGACAAGAAGGAAGAGAAGCTTGATCGCCATACTCGCGATAGGAACAAGTCCGTTAGAAGTAAGTACTTGATATTTTAGCGGGCTGAGTGGTAGTGGTTTTGCTTGACGAGTGGAATACACGGATTGGGTTCTAGAACGACTGCTTGCATTAGCACTTATACAGTACACACATACATTGGTTTCTAATGAAAAAACTGTGCTCGCACGTGCGTTACAACCTGTAGAGTCATATGACATTCTATAAAACTGTGGGCGCACTGTTGTCAATTTGTTGAAATAAACCCAGTCTAACACACGCGCAATGTAGAAACTTATACCTTTAATGTAACATAATATTTCATTGGGTAGATTATTTTACTTCCTCCATTAGCTACCACTAATTTAACTGACTAAGCATACTATTTGGAGATCTCAACCCTTCCATGTTCAGTCTTCTGTTACATTAAAAGTTTTCCTTATTTAATTTATCTTCCTTATTGAACAAATGTGTCCAATTTTGTCAAGTTATGTATTATAAAAATATTGGGTTGTTTGCAGTGCCAAGAAACTGTCAAAGCAAGCCTTTCTCAGCTTTCGCTTAGAATACTTGGTGATTATTTATTTTTTGTGACAAGTACGCAAGGCGGCGTGTGCGATTACTAGCTAACTAGACAGAGCTTGCAGGCAACACAGCAAGCAGTGCCTGGTTATCCCCTGCACTTTGCAACATTATCAGATTTGGGGAAAAATTTGCTTGTTCACTTTATATTATGAGTATGAACTATAACATATGAATACTTACAGTCGTATGTTTAACTAATTAACTATCCCGTGGGACTTTTTATGAGGCCACTGGTACTCTTTCTTTCCGACTTGGGGTTACTCATTCCAAATAAAGTATTAACAGGCAATAACCTAACTTTCAAAGCATAGGTAAATAGGCCTAGTTCTTGAGACCTCTTTTCTAAATTGACATAAGGAAGCGGTAATATGACTTTTCATTTTATTCCTCTTTTTTGTTTCCATTTCAGTATGATTCAGATGGAGACTTGATTCCAGACGGCAGAGAACGGTTGTACAATACGGATCCTAATGTTCCGGATCAAATAGATACGGATGACGACGATGACGGATTGAATACACTGGATGAGCAGATTCACAACACAGATCCAAAGTAAGTATCTGCTTAACACGATACTGGTCAAAACTTGTTGGATCAGGAAAACTGCATGAAATGTTCAGCCGTGAAAATTATCTTGTACTTTATTAACTAGTAGGACCATCTCACGTCAACAGGCGTTTGTAATATTAGAACATTATGGTGGGGGGCAATTAATACACAATTTCATTACATTAATTTTTCATTTTGGAACTTCTTTTTTGAAAAAAAGGTGAATCCTCCAGGAGTCGAACCACGGACTTCTTGGATTCTTGTACCGCCACACGAAAGAAACAGTTATCTCACTTCCAGCTTATGTTATAGTGCACAAATTTTCATTTTGCAATAATAGAAATCCATGCATTGACTTTCCCTCCCACCTTTTTAAGCATTCATTCTCTGAAGGGGTAAATCTAACCAATAACCCTTACAGGAATGGAGACAGTGATGGAGATGGGACTAAAGACGGCGAGGAGGTGGATCAAGGTTCAAACCCCAACAACCCGAGGGATGAGGGGAAACCAAGGGGTGAACAGGACTGTGACCAAACAGCAAGGATAAATATCACTGGTAAATTTAGTTTTTAAAATAAAATTTCACGTTGTCTAGTCTTACGTTTTTATAATTTATTTGATAGATACAGTGATGCCTAGCATTGTTTGTGTTATTGTATTTATTTAATGAATGAAAATGTAAGCTCTACTTATGACCCGGTTTTGACTGGTAAAAGTAGTCTTGTACTTACGCTATGCTTTGAACTTATGATAGGGGGTTTTCTTGATTCATACCTAGCCTTATTTTCTTTAATTTATCTAATCTGTCTACTTAGATAGAATAGAAACATGCTAATTTCAGCAATGATACATAGATTCAGTACATTCAAACAATGTAATACGGTAGTTTTACTGGTAAAGGTTAAATTTACCTGCACTGAACATGTCATATCAAAAATTGTTATGATTTGGTACATTTTTATCCTATCTAATTTAGACAAATTAGACAAAATAAGGCTAGGTACAAATTAAGGAAATTTTATAATAAGAATTTCCTGCAGCTCTTTGTACTACAAATCATATTCGCAAAGGATGCGGAAGATAGTTTTGCATTTTTTACATATAATTTCGTCTTTTTATAATACTAATCGCCTAATTTAATATTGCAAAGGATAGTTTACATATGAATAAGTTACAAATAACGCTCAGCATTTATTTGTCTATACATTGTGAGGAAGAATCTGCTTATGAAAAATGTAAATATACCGTCCAAATCTTCAACGGGGCAACTCTATCATACTACTAAAGATTAGAAGGCAAATTTCTGTCACGTAGCTGACACCTTACCAAACATCATTTGTCTTGTCTTGTGATTGGATAAGGAGGACATCCCTTAAGATCAGTATTCTGTTGTGTGATTGGACAAGCCCTGTACTATTTTATATCAAAGGGGAGATGTCAATATAATTTTTTGGGGAGGGATGGGATTTATTGGAATGGAAATTTGTGGGATGGTAGGAACTTATGAAGGATACTTTTTGTAAATATTTTCATATATTTTTCCCGTGCAAAGCACGAGTTTCATCTAGTTTTATCTAATTTTAGTTGGAGACTATAGTGGAAGCCACTCAGAGAGATATACATTCCATCTGGGACACATAGAACACCAGTCTCCAGGATACGGATTGGTCGGCAGCGACATTTACACATTTGAGATCGGAACTTACATTGGCACCTTGGAGCACAAAGGCACCAACCAGGATGAAGGACCTGATTATGATTACAAAGCTCTGCTGGAACATGTGGGAGGAAACGCAAAAGTCACTATATCTGATCCGAGTGGTAAGTTGTATTAAATCAACTCAGAAACATATTTTTGCGTAAGAACATATTTCGGATATTTTATCATTATAAAACACTTTCTCTTTTGTATGTTTGAGCTGCAGTCAACTTGGTGGTAGGGGTGCCGGGAGGGGGGTGGCAGAGAAAAGTGAGCATAGGTTAGAGCTGGTGCACTGATAGATGGGGTGGGGCCCTCCCTGAGGCGAGATTTGAAAATAGCCGTAACTTTGTGCACTTTAGACCAGTTTACTTACCAGTAATGTTTTTATGATATTTCTTCAGTTCTAAAATGAATTCTGCATTCAGTAACGACCCATGATTGCTTGGCAAAATCTATAATTAAAAATGAAAGTGTAGTACACACATGGAAACTTTGTTCCAGGAATGCTCGGCGTACATGGAGATAATAGTTTGACAACCGGACCCCTTCATTCCGAGGGAAAGAGAGTGACAGTGAAGGTGGAGCTGAACTGTCCACCAGGCTCAGAGGAACCATGCTGTATTTGTGCTCAGTTCAAGACCTGCAAAGAGTGTCAGGCGAAAAAAGAACCTGAGTGTGTGTGGGAAGTGGACAAGAAAACATGTGTGGTGAAGGGATGGCTGGACTGGTTTGATGGTTAAACATTTTTACTACATGTTGCTCCTACAGCTTCTGAAATGGATGAATGCTATGCTGTGTCTTTGACTCGAATATAACACCTATTATTCCCACAGTGAAGAGTCTCAAACAGATATTTCATCGTCTGACGAATTTTAGAGGGTGTTATACTTTTGGCTTCAGCTTTCAACTTTGCCAAATTTACTTCCTTGTGTAAGTGAGATAAGGGTTCCACTTAAAACTGCTCTACTGAATTTTTAACTTGATTTTCTGGGTTTTACAGTGGACTGTCCCTGTGATAAATGCCAGAACTGGTACCTGGAGGAGAAGAAGGAGGACCTAGCGTGGAAGGAATCACTGAACAGGGAGCTACCCTGTCCGTGTGAAGTGACTGTACATGACGATGAAGTGGTCGCGGATAAAGATAATCCCTCGGGTAAGAGGTTACACGTTCGGCCAGATCACACAGTGCAGACGTCATGCAAAAACAGATCAATAGCATAATAATACACTCCTTAACCCATGTGACAGTGTCAATAAACCAAGGACCAGAATTTTTTGACTTTAGTCGAGACAAAATCTCATGCTGCCGCTTTCTGGTTTGCAGGAAGAGTTCCGGCTCCAGAATGGGAGCTGTGAAGCGAAAGGACAACCGTGGTGTGATACATATCATCCTGGAGCTTACGGATGTATCAGGTCCTCAGACAGTGACAAGATAGGTATGTAGAAACAGAGTCAAGCAGATCTGTCAGTGGGGATAGAAGTAAAGTGTATATCTAAAATTGTGTGATGGTGTTGTTAACTGCAATGAAAAAGCATAGGAATTTTCTGCCGTCCACAATTGTGGCAGCACCTGACGAGCAATAAACACAAGCTACACTTCGTTCCCTAGTGGTTTACGTTCTAAAAGTGGCATTAAGAGAAAATGTAATAACAAACAGTGGCTGATCCAGTGCAAAAGGCTTTGTTCCGGCTTTGTTGTGTTTATCCCACTTTATCTTAACCAGAATGCTAACTTTACATGTCTTTTTGCAGGCCGATGTGGACAGCAGTGTTGTTACGACAGTTCGGGGGCGGTACTCGGCCCGCCCCACCCCGGAGCAGGAACTCCCGATAAGGTACGAGGATGCGAATGTATCTCTAGTGCCGAAGCTGTTAGTTGAGATGTTTGTATATCTCATCGGGCCAAGGTGTACAATTAGTACGGGCACATGAAAGGCTGGACAGGCAAAAAGCACTACTACACATGAGGGCCAATTAATCAAATCCAATACCATATCAGAAAAGTGATTAATCTGCTAGTGTAACAAATTAAATATGTGAATACGTCAATTCATGAGCCATATTTATCCGAGCTTGATTCCCTGGACTTTTGGAAAATAAATCTCAGCCTTACTATGATCAGGCCGTAAAATGCTAAGAGGACAGGATTGAGTGTCTCTGCCCTACTTGTTCGAATCATTACACAGAATTCGTATCAATTGTGTACATAAGGGGGCTCCAGTGAGGTACTGTGTTAAACTTCTGATACGAATTAAGTGCATTGCACCTGAGGAAACTGCTCACACATAGGTGTGGTAAGTTCTCTGCCGGGGTTGAAGCTTATAGACCGCCTTTGTTTACCATTACTTTCAGGTGCTTGGCGGGGCTGTCGGACTTCTGCTCGGTCACATTTGGGCTGATGTGGACCCCTACGAATGGTGCTGTCTGCAGTGTGAGGAACCGGACACTTACTGTCCGAAGTACCGGGGGGCAGACGGTGTCCGAGGGGGTGACACCAGTCACTGTAATAAATAAAGAGTTAGCTCAAAGCAAATTGCTGACTGTAGTAAAATGTAGAGTTGTCGCGACTAATCGAAATAGTCGAGTAGTCGAGTTTGAAATACTCGTTGACAAATTGTACTGGTAGTCGACTAGTCGTCACGCACCAATGGTTTCAATTTAATGCAATAACTAGAAGCCAGATTTATTTTTAGGATTCATAATATTTGCTTCAGTGCTATTTTAATACCATGACGTAAGCTTGGAGTAAAGTAAAATGACACTGATTTGATGCAACTTAAATTATGTAACACAACAATGTTAAATAATACAGATAAACATCAAAAGATTTGACTAGTCGATCATTATCAACGAACTGTACCCGACTGTAGTAGACTATGGAATTTTACTAGTCGCTATAACTCTAGTAAAATGTATTAGAATCAATTACTATAATTAAAACCTATTCTAATAGCGTGAATAAAAGGACACTCTGGGCATCTAAATTCATGGTACAATGTACAATGAGACCCCAGGAATGTCTTATTGTTCACTCGCTAGATCAGATTTTAATAATGATAAATCATTCTACTTAACATTTTAGTAAGGACCGCACTTACTGCAATGCGCATGACCTGCATTAGTTCCTAGTGTCTCCGAGCCGCCTGCAGACACTAGTAACTAGAGCAAACTATGCAGAAATTACCGTACATCACGGACTTACAACCATATTTGGCAATAAATAATGTAGAAGTCAGAAAAGAAATATTCTATCAGTTTTGGAACGCTGTGCTTTTAATGCACATCAATAACAAAGCACGGAATTGAATTGAAGTGTATTAGATTGCTATTCATTCTATTTTATACTTACTAAAGAGAACATTATGCATAGTTTCCCGATAGGGCTCAATGTATGACAAAATATATTACTCAATAAAACTTGCTGTTTAAGAGAACATATTACTAAACAATGCTTGTTGTACAAGAAAACCTTTTTTCTTATGAGCTTATTGTGTGAGAGAACTTATTACTCAATAGTGATTATTGTACAAGAGAACATATTACTCAATAGTGTTTATTGTATGAGAGAACATATTACTCAATAGTGCTATCGTATGAGAGAACATATTACTCAATAGTGCTTATCGTATAAGAGAACATATTAGTTATGAAGGATTATTTTGTATGAGAGGACTTATAGATCTAACTCAAAAGGGCTTATTTTAAAAGAGAACATATTACTTATGACGGCTCATTGCTTAATAGAGCTTGTTGTATGACTCAATAGAGAACATATTAAGTTTACATTGAATCTTCTGTTGTTTTCTCCTTTTTGAATTATTAATAATGCCTAAAATCACTTGTTGCCTAAAAATTAAAGCCATTAAGGTAGAGTTCTAATAGGATTTTCTCGTAACGAGGCACATTGTGATACTGACTGTAATATTAATGAAAAATTCTTATTTTTATTTATTTATTTATTTTGTGAGTACCAAACTGCTATAAAACGTTTAAATTTCTTCTAATTGATATTAATAATCCCTTGTTACCAAATAATTTTGTTGATTTGTTTGTTATTGACATATTTTTTGTGTTTTTCTTGCAGATTTTTTTTCATTTTGTCTTTTGCCAGCGAATGCATCATTCATGTATTTTTTTAACAAGAATAAACGAAGAGAATTTTCTCGGAATCCTCGTTTTATTGTTTTATTTTTCGCATCAGTATAAGAGAGTAAAACCAGTGTAAATCTCATATTAAAAGAAAACATCAATTCAGCTTTCAAGATTATGAATAGATTAAATACAAAGGAAAACCAGGTAGCACACCATATGTGAAATTTGTGTCTGATGTGCTGGCCACAAGGCATACAAAATCATCTCTTGGTCTTGAAATTTTGTACAGCAGAGGGTGAAATTCCTATCAGTTCTGAACAATAACTCATCAAAAGCACAGCATGGAATTCTTTTGTTTTCTCCTTTGTTCTGTACGATTCCAAATTGATAGTATTTCAGGAGCTGAAATCGTTCAACCACATATCATAGTGACACGGTGACTACTCAGGGCAGAGATGTTTTGCACTTTGTCAGAATTTTGGTGAGTAAGGTCACAAGGTTTGTTAACATTCTGACAAACATGGATATAAACTTATCCATTTTCTCTGGCATTGTTTATTCCAAAATGTAAAACATATAAAAAAACACCATACATATGAGTGAAACTGAAATGTAAAAATTAACAACTACTTTACTCTTAACTGAGAAATGAAAAATAGGTAAAAATTATAACTATTACAAATTACCAATTTACAAACTACTTAAATTAAACTTTACTTAAATTTACTTTGCAATGCTAAAAACTAGGTTTATTTATATTACACAACTAGACAGATGAGAATTGAAAATAAAAAGTGCTGGATTGGAGATTAGCAAAAAGACAATGATCAGTAAAAAGTCAAAGATATAGAAAAAGTTTTACACAAACACAAGATTGTTTGTTGTGGGGATATTCCTTTCAAATTGCATGTAGTAATGGGTCAGTGTTAGCAGAAAAGTATAGAGTTAAGACCAAAGTTACCAATTAAATCCAGAACACACATATATCGACCTAGAATGTTCATTCTTCTACCTCCACAATGCCAATACTGTAGTCTCTTGTAGCTCTGTCAATTCAGCCTGGCTGGTGTATTGCTGGCTATACTGGAGGAACCAGTAGAGGTCTTCTTGCAGCAAGATCAAACCACTGAATGACTTTAGGTGGCCAGCAGAGCTCTATTTACAGGGGCAAAAAGAGATTGCAACCCCCTTTTCACTAGCCAATCAGATACAATAGAAGTGGAGGGAAACCCTTAACCACAGCATGTTCTTTTTCCCACCTTTTTTGGTGGTTAGTTTACCATAAGGGAGCTGGAAGCCACTTATTTAAATGAGCTTGTGGCCTAGATTATGTCCTGTCAGTGCATTTAGGTGAATGTCAAGGACTTAATTTAAATATTA
>JBCAUI010118875.1:0-18605 GCA_038406195.1 Haplosyllis anthogorgicola
ACACTAAAAATTTTGACACTTTTTATTGCTGTGACCTTGAACTTGACCCAATGACCTTGATACTCAAACTTGACCTAAATATTATGAAGATGTACCACTATACCAAAAATGCAGTTTCTAGGTCAAGCAGTTCAAAAGTTATAGCCTGGACAGACAGACGGACAGACAGACAGACACACAGACAGACAGGACTGAAAACATTACCTTCCCGCATACGCGGGAGGTAATAACTCCAAATTTGACATTGAATAACAAGTAATCTGGTGATAGTTTGCTATAGTGTTCCTTGATTGCATCAAAGGATGAAGTGAACATTTTACGTTTACGTCACTTCGAGGAGAAATAATGAGCTTAGTTAACCTCCACATCGTTACAAATGCGCGTAAATCCAGTAAACGACCTGGAAACCTCTTCGTGAGTGGCGCACGAACTAGCATAATTTGTAATCTGTTCCTGTATTCGGAAGCGGATGTTAATAGTGAATTATCGGGGTGAATGAACAACCAACAATTCATGTTTACCTTATTTATTTGCTCGCAATTTTATCTAAATTTTTTTTTTTGACTTTTAAATATTTTATTATGTCGTTGTAAATACATTGATAGTATTAGGTTCTTGTCGCTTGTGTAAAAACAAGGAACATACGTTTTGATTTTAATTCTCAAACATTTGCCATTTGTTTAAATACTTTGCCATTCTACTATTTTTTTTCGCAGTAATTTCCTCTAGATATTTATGATACCGGGTTTCTACGTTATTTAGCCCTGGGCTTATAGGTGTGAAATGGCCTAAATTTGGAAATAAAATTGGCTCATATAAACGGCCCATGGGCTTGTAGGTGTAGACATGGGCTTATAGCTGTGAAGGAGCAAATATTAATTTCCTCAGCTGTTATCACATTAACAATGAAAAAGGCATAATTAAATGTAACTTAATCTTGAAAATCAAGTTTTTTCTTCATTTTCCCTCTTGATTAGGACCTTTTGATAAATTACTAGTTTATGTGATAAGTTGCAAACATACTTTTCATTATTACCCAAAGAATTTTTTTAGCCCATGGGCTTATAGGTGTATAACATTTCACGGGTGGGCTAAATAACGTAGACAGTAGGACATGGAGCTACAATACCACTGTCATGATGACAACCTCTGGTCTACATTTGGTTAATTTGTGTAGTCAATTTATATCAGAGCCTCTAAACACAAAGCTCTGCAAGGTTAAAGAAGATAATCCGTGAGATGAAAGGACTCTAATTATGGGAATGTCTTGTGACACCAAATCCTCCACATACGGTATCTTGGGGCAAGGACTGTATTTACAGGTAGGATCGATCACACAGATTAGCTAGCAACAGCCATCTTTGTGCGCAAGTTGGGCCGAAAAAATAAACCAAAAACAAAACAAAACAAAAACATAAGAAAAGAATAATGAATTGTCCGTGTAAAAAATATACGAAAAATCTCAATTGAATTTCAATACATCACGCAAAATTCCCAATTTGATACAACAGCAGATGCGATATGTATTATTCATAATAACTTAACTACCGAAATGATGTGACGGGAGCAAGAATTAGGCTAATTTTCTATCTGGCACATTCAGTAATAAACATGGTTACTCAATTAACAGTAACGAGACTAAAAGGACTTTCCAGGGGTGTTTGACATTACACATATATTTTTACCATTTTTTGATACTGATAAACAGGTAGGTTTCGAGTAGAATTAAAGACAACATATTTTTTGAGTAGCAATAACTTCCTGCCCAGACGAACGAAATTAAATATAAATAGGATTTTTATGAACTGCAATCACTTGCAGGTGTACAAACTGTATCAATTAAATGGTTACTCAGAGAGTAACTGCTGCCTTCACAACTGAACAGACAACACAAGACTTTTTCCATCATAATATTCGCATCTAATAATGTCACTATGGCAAACCAATCCATTCATACATATACATCTGGAATGTCTAAAGAATTTTCATGAATTTCTTTATTGATGTTTTATTAAATAATGAATAACAAGTTAATTAGGTTAATTAGGCAGATAAACTATCAGTCTAAGCATCAGTCTTTCTGTCCTTGTTGTGTGTTTCTCCATTATCACAGATTCAAAGTCAACCATACGATTTATGATCTAAATATATTTTCAGGCAGCAATAACAATGATAAGGATAGATCTATAAGGGAAAAATGCAGGCATGGCACATCCCGAGATGCAGGCATGGTACGTCCCGAGACGCAGGCATGGCATGTCCCGAGATGCAAGCATGGCACGTCCCGAGACGCTAGCATGGCACGTCCTGAGACGCAGGCATGGCACGTCCTGAGACGCAGAAAAGTGTTAGGATTGCGTCAAAATAGCTCAATCTCAATACTTAACTGTCTGTATTCAGGCAGCAATGAACAAAGAACTCATTACATGATGAAGGAAAGCACGCTATATTGCAACTATTGTCAAATACAATATTCACATGTTTCAATACATGTACATAACAGAAGCACTGATTTAAAAGGGTCACTTTATGGTAAGGGTCCTTTAGGAAGTGATGTTGTTCCAGATATTTTCAGAGTCATTGGTCGTCCGTAGGGGAGTAGGGATGGGAGGCAACATATGGCAGCAGTATACATCACATTACAACAGTAGTATTTTGGCAGACTATCGACAGTTCAACGACAAGAACTAGCGGCGATAATGAATCTGTTCCAAATGTCAATGCCTTTTCGCATAGTCCTACACACGGCAGGTTATAAATTCTACTGGAATTTCAAGAATTAATACATGACCATGATGGGCTTTATTACATAATAGTCCACATTAGCTCAAAATAAACCCAGTGGAGTGAAGCCCCAGATATCTTTGAAGACAAATATCGGTAGGGACCATATGTCTCTCTGGGGCAATATAACGCACTAACAATAATGTACCGTCAGACGTCTATTGATTTGTGCCACTGGAGTTCAGTGCATCAAGTCTCGACTGAGTCTATTTTCAAAGCCTAACTGCACCGTCTTTGATGTATAATAAATAACAATTGTACCTCAAGCAAATGAGGAAAGCTAATGAAGAAATTCCGCAATGTCTGGCGCACAACCGTGTGCATATATCTATTGGAAATTACCGACATAGTAGATAGGCATCCAACATTGAATCTTCCCATCAATTTCCACTTCTAATTTTAGACAAAGCCTCCCAATTAGGGTTGAGCTGTTGAAATGATCACATCGAATCACTGCAGGAACCGCGACTGCAATATCCTCATCAGCAAATACTGATTCACCAAGAAGCAAAAAAAACATCAATCGGCGGTCACCATTTACTGATCAAAGAAAACTGTCAGTGTTTCCATAAACAACCCTTATTGTCACATGCTGGACGCAGGCTTGAAACGTGCCTAATGAGAGTGTAGATTCTGTGTCCAATCTACAAAGCGAATTTGATACAGACCAAGGCTCGACAACAGTCCATGTTGACTGTGTGTTAGTGTCGACACTGTGATTGGGTTGCCATCTAATTCACTTACGATAAGCGTTTGTTCAACGGTTATAAATCTGATCTATTTACGCATTAAATCTAAAAGTTCGACTAATGAGGAACGTTCTAACGAGCATTTTCGTCAGACTAGAGAGACTTGTAACAAAGAATGTCATCCATATTAAACATAACAAATGCAAAGAAATATTTTTTGAAGATATTAAAGGAAAAATATTTTACCTTTCTACGGAAGGCATCTTGTTGCATCCTGGCTGAACGTTTGAGTTAAATCTTCCTCCATCAAGAAACGATAAATCCAAACTATCATGATATTTCATTGAAATAGGCACCGGTAAATCTCCACTGTAGCATTAATCGTCTAATACTGATATGGAAATTTAATTAAAATGCATAGTTCTACATTATGTAACCGTTTCCACAGACCAGGCATTAAATCCACACAGCAGTACAATCCGATAGTGTTGCATGTCCCCTGTCAAGTGACGAACTGCAGGGACCTGCAGCAGCATCTTCTATTTTTGCAGGCAATACAATAACTCCTTCTCTGTAGTGGAGGCAATTGTATAATTCTGCGGGAATCCTATACCCAATCAAAACGCCTTAACCCATTCGCCTCTGTGGTTGATACTTTTAGATCTCAGACCATTAAAAGAGTTTTTAATTAGCTGCTGGTATTGATTGCGAATGTTAGGCTTTTCTTTTCTAAGCATTTGGATTACATTACACTGGCAGTATTTTCAAAGTGCGGCGATCGGGAAAAAATAAAAAATGAACTTTGCCCCTAAAAAAGCCAAAATATTCATAAATGTAAATAAAATTTAGATTTTGCTTGATTGACTTTCAATGATTTGTATCCAAGGTGACCATATTTTGCTGTGTGTAACATATTTCAGATGCCAAATGAGTTTTTTTTTTTTTTTTTTTTTTTTGTAATCCCTATTTCAAAGTGCGGCGGGAAATGTAATCCAAACAATCAAATAAAAAAAGCCTTACATCATTTGTCTTTAGATCTGGCCAAGAATATGACAGTACGGTTGGGTAAAATGTCAATGCAACATTTCACCCATAATAATAACTAAAATCACATCAAGACTTGCCCACTTTTAAATCCAAACGTTGTGAAATAAAGGTCTTTTCCAAACGATATTGTGCACTTGCTAATCTACGTTTCACAAGCGAATAAGGTTACAATCCACAACATGCTGAAGGAGACAATAAAATGCGCATTATGAATCCCTGGAAGTTGTCCACCGCATAGTAACATATTCCAAAGTCATACTGAACAACAATTGAGAAACTAGAAAGCACATTGCCCTCGTGAGCAATCGACTCTTTCGTACTGGGGCACACCGACCTTGAAGTCAAGTTAATTTATTGTCTTAATATCTATAGTATGTTGTCCTATATACTGCAGTTGTGCTACTTGTTCTATCATTTACTTCTGGGACAGCAGAACAAACACACTTACATTATCTCTCTCTCATATGGTGTGTGCATGCCTGGTGCGTGCGTGCCTGATGTGTGCATGCCTGGCACATGTGTGCCTGGTGCATGCATACCTGGTATGTGCATGCCTGGTGTGTGTGTTCCTGGTGTGTGCTTGTTGTGTGCATGCCTGGCACATGTCTCTCTCTCTCTCTCTCTCATGGTGTGTGCATGCCTGGTGGGGTGGGTTGGGGTGAGGCAGGGCTGGGCCGGGCCCCATCACCTTGGACTTTGAACTGCTGCCAGATTTGCTAGTGTTTTTGTGGCTCTAGGATCAGGCCGAAGACCACAAAGAATCTTTCGTAGTACGAAAGAGTCAATAAAGGAAACAAGAAAACAACTTCCAAGTGCATAATGTACGTTAGCTGGTATCTCTTGCATCTATTCATTATCCAGCTCAATGATAACCTTGTACAGAAATATTGAACTTCATGTTCATCAGCTCTTACTGAACGCAGGTTATCGAGTTGCCTCTGTGTACGTCGTACGTGTACGTATTCCGCCTGTGCATCAGATGACAACACAGTGTCCTGCATGTTTTTAATTAAAGTACACTTTTCTCGCCTGTGGTGCACATACCGCATTAGAATTTGTTCCTGTTCGAGCACAGTGCGATTTGAACATAAAAGCGTGCGGATGCATTTTCATACACCCAGGAAATAACATCAGAACAACAGAATCGAACCAAGTCGACGCCAAATGCCCAACGAAAATGCTGACCTTGTGGCAGATGATCAAGGAACTGTAAAACACAGCTGGAGTTCGAACTCTTGATTGCCACTGGCAAGAAAATGGACCACAAAACACCAGCATAATATGCAACCCATAACACAAAACATTGACACACAACCAAAGCTCTTTTGCATCGATGAATGATAGGATAACACCGTTTCAAACCCCACCTCGAGCATTGTTTTAGCAACGTGGGTCCCAAAAACAATTTCTGTTTCTAGGTATCAGCAAAACGTTCATGTTAAAAAACAATCCTTTGGATAGTACACACACAGGTATCAACGTAAGACCCAGTAAACGTTTCACCACACGCTCCTTATTTTTCCGTAAGGCTTGGTTTCATATTAACTAAGTACAAAACCTTGAATTTAATATCAATCAGGTAAAAGCCACCGCCTTCAACTGTAATTAAAATCAAAGAACCGCTGCACTTGTACAATGGTATAAGTTACAAAAAACTGTAAGGATATCTGCTATATGTTGGCAAACAACACTTATTGCACACTGTACAACAATATCTGTTTCCCTTTTCTACCCAACCAAAATAGACGTAATATATTTGTTAGAGCTGGAACAGATATTCGAAATACCGGTAGAACTAGGTTTTTATGAGTTACTTTCGGTAACCAGTATGAAAAGTTGTATATCGATATTTCAAACCTTATATGGAAAATGTTTAAATCATTTATTTAACTTTGATTTACTTAACTTGCAAAGAGTGATGACTGATATACTTTCCTCTTCATTCATAAATAAGAATTACATTAACTTTACCAAACAGTTAAATTATGTAATTGTGGTGGTATTGTAATACATCTGACGCCTTCTATTTGTGGAATATACTGCATGGCTTAGTAGAAACCTATGTAAAGTCTACCTCCATGACATTTACTGTGTGTTCTACATATCTGATCCCTTTTAGTAGCATCGGTATAACATTCTCATCTAATTATCAACAGCACAACACAAGCTTATGTTTAATGTGTAGCCTTTTGCGGAAGAGCCTATACGTAATTTTGTGCCTTTTTTGCATCCTGTGAAACGCTACGTAAACCCAGACGTTTCTGATGTAAGAACATAACGGTCATTTACAAGCACAAGTATTGACTACTAATATTGTCCCTAATGCTTGAAGTCTGTTGGTGATAGACAACTGTAAATGGCAGTGATTCTGTAACCAGATAACATGTACCCCTTACTCAAACCGTTAAATGAAGAAATCGTCATTTACATGTAGATAACATTCTACAATAGCATAAAACATGACGTTAGCCTCACTCATCGTCTCCTGTATCAAGAAACTGAATGAATTTGGGTATATACATACAGTCTAACGTGTAACTCGTTTGGTTTCAAAGTTACTATCTGAACACTGAGTGTACATTTTTAAAGTCACAAGAGTATGACGGCAACGTACATTGGTTTGGAGGAGTGTAAATTCACCCTGTTCCCGAATTGGTACAATCTACATCGCATCACCTCTAATTCACTCGAACACTCGAAGCTGTACCGAGTTCATTTGGTACATAGATCCAATTTATTTACTGGTAAAAAAATTACTTCCAATAATGAACTAGTTAGTTATTAATTGTCTGAGGCACCTAGAAAATTACCATTTGGCATGTCTGCACAAAGCTTTAATGAAAACACTTATCTCGTTTTCTACGGGCATCCGTGACCCAAAACGGAGAGTGGAAATTGTTCAAGGTCAGAAGTGAATTTCACATGGCTAAATCTCCATGTTACATGCGTCAGGACCGTTTCACTGTTACAGGGGGATCACTACAGTCAAGACAATTTCAGGCCGACTTTCCTGAGGACACTGGCTGGGCAAGCCATCGGAATACTAAACAGTTTTTGTCTGTTGTAACTTCTAGCCACACCATTAATGTATCGTGACTCTTCAATGGCAATTTACACCGACTATAAATTGAACGTAATAGCAAACACTTGAGGGTTCTGAACCAGGAATATTGAAAGTCATCTCCATTTAAGTTTTTCATGCATAATTTCCCAATCTGAAGTCAAATAAATTCATTTAGCCTGCAAGATCACTCTACATCTACTCTACACTGTACTGCATTGAATGGAAAGATGACACTCAAGTACTAAATAGCTGTTTAAATAATATCATGGAATAGAGTCCTTTTCACTCCACATAAATCTTCGCATGCAGAGTTCGATAATTCCTCTTGCGAATAAATCGATAACAACGTGTTTTGCATGCCTGCAGTCTTCTTCGTACATGATATGCCACAATGTGAAATGGATTTCGTTCATAAACAGCAATTCCGCTTCTAACAGCTAATTATCGTCCAATTATTTTGATCATTAAGTGTTCTTGAAGCAGTTTTTCCCCCACAAATGATGGTTATTATTTTCATTGTCTGTCGAATGACAGAGTATGTGGTCTCCAGCCTAAAAAACACAGAATCTGAAAACGAGGTTCCTCCCACATTCCACTTTCCTACACCAAGAAGTAGTACCAAGAAATAGTTCTGTTACCATGACGTTGTTTCCTTTGGTAACATTGTAACGTCATTCGACAGACATACGACGTTACTTTTGACGTAACGGCTCTAGTTACACAATCATGTTCACCATGATTTTCATTCCATATACACATTTAACGAAACATTAGCGCGACAGGTGATACGGTTATTAGAAATGCTGTGAGAAATTCAATAAAATAACATACACCATACGTTCAAACTGATATTTCATACAAAGGCATGAACCATTCATTTGTTTCGAAATATAATGGAGCCGGATTCAGCTGTTTTCCGAAATGGGATGAAATGAGATTTTGACATGCGTATCTTGTTCGAAAACGCAAGACGATTTTTTCGGGCACATCTTTTTATTGTTTCCTCGAAAGTATAATTTATGTAACGTAATGTATGTAAAAATGGACACAAAATTCACGATTAATGCGTCTGCAGAAGGGTTTTTTTGATAAAAAAAAACCAACACCGAAACACCAGTCCCCTAATATTTGCATATTTGGTCATCTGTATCTTCACCTCTCTGTCATCATATCATGTCACTATCTTGTCCCACTCGAAGAAAGATTCTTGTAACAAATAGAACATAAAAGCCACTTTCAAGTTTTACAATATTTACATTTTGATCAATATCATCAGACTTGCATGCCATAGAATTCTGACAGAACTCTCCTTGGGCCATTTCTCTGCATACAGACACAGTACATATACGTACACTTATTGTAGGTTACATCTAAAATTCTCCCAATACAGATTTTTCTTGGTTTTTTTTGTTTTGTTTTTGTTCTTTTTTGTTGTTTTTGGGGTTTTGTTTTGTTTTGTTTTATTGTCGACCAGATAGCACAAATACATGCAGTAATTAATAATACATGCATATAAGTATGCATTTATAAACCCTGCTCCAAACATGCAAGGTACTGCGTTTGTTTGATTACTGTCCTCATACGGTATTCTACATCAGTCTGACGCATAACAATTTGATGATCTAAATTTTATACATGCGTCATATTGTCAAACATTAGATTTATACATATACATACACATTCATTAAATCTTAAATGTGGCAAAATACGTTAATGATGATGTCTGCTATGAATAACACACGCCGGCCTAATGTGACATTAATTAATTCACCTGTTTAGCAGGGACAACAGATTGCTGCAACAAAGTGCAACAGTCACCATTCAGGTAAATGCATCAAACCAACTACAGTACTCATATCAAAACTATTTTCGCCATTTCTTTGTTGCTTAAATGTCCACACGACCATGTGTCACATCAAAGCGTAAAACTGGTGTTTATTTTTAGAGTTAGGCTAATCGTAAGTTATGTCGCTACCATATGAACTCAAATTAAAAGTTCCTGCAGGATCAATTTACCAGCAGATAATTAATAAAGATCTATCTCTCCCATAAATGGCTGCAGAACATTCATTTGAGAGAGCGGTAAGTCTAACTGCGTTATCACATTCTATCCTGGTTACTTACTTCATTTATCCCGTGCATGATATAATCCATGTACATGTATGTACATTTTTTTTTCAAAGGAGGATAACAAATGTAGTCTGTGAAGATTCCAGAAGCCTGTTGAATCACATTACCATTTCCTTTTATATTCCAGACGTTTACATCCCAAAAAGACCATTATTTACAGAATTCATGATGTCACAACTGGATATGGTCTTATCCCAGTGGTTGTTGCTGTCTGAAGGAATCAGCTTATCAGACATAACACATGACCTAGTCCGAATCATTACAAAGACTTTCTCATGAATGCATACATTTCTACGTACAGCTGCTGTCATGAGAGAATGATCTCCACTACGAAATCACACCATCACATGCAATGAAAATATTTTCCCATTATGCAGAAATCGGTGCAATTTCTCGACACTTGTAATCTATTTTCCGAACCTTTCCCCTATATTACAGTACTCGCAGACAATTACTTTACAGTGGTAGAAACAGATGTGGCTATCTTCAGACGTTGAGCTGGAGCTCAAGCAATCAATATATTAGAACATGTGCAGCTTCAGAAAAGCACTTTTACTTGTAATGAGAATGTTTTCCTTCAAAAGTTAACGATGCGCAACGACTGTTGTTCCATAAAAAAATTTAGGTTAAAGATGCTTGCACTTTTTGTTTTATGTCGCATGTTTGAACAAATTGATGAGTAATGTAAGCTAACGTTGCGTACAAAACCACTATTACCATAATTACACTTCGGTTGAATCATCAGCGATTATACATAGGAAGTCCCCCTCATACATATGTATAAAAAGTTCATTTCGGTATCGTAATGATCCAGCTGCAATTACTCACAAATGAATAATCATAATTATTTGTGCAGTTTGAAATTACCATTTTATACACCACCAATACACCAATGCACACAACTGTACCAAGCTTTTCAGATAACACTTGACATTGTGTCGAACTTAGCAAGGAGATTTTAACAATCGGTTACACTAGTTTACAAATTACAGATAAGATTTCACATATTTTTCCCCCAATAAAAAGAAGAAACACTAAAGATCAAAGATGCTATATGATAAAAGGATTCTAAATTGTAACAAGGCACCCGAACTGAACACCTTGCATTAACCATACCTTTGAGTTCTGTACATGTGGTATCCATCTACACCAAAACGTATGCAGATTTCTTGTATACTCGGCATCATGTAATCCTAACGGATGGTCAACATCGTTTCATCTGCACAAGAGCACATTCACCACTTGCAGTTTTGCGGTATTTTTCCATTAAATTGAATTCAAAATTTTCACATCACTTATTGTAATCCATCTCTAGCACCAGTGCTCCGAACATAAAACAAATAACTACTCTTCACAGACACAGTTAATTTATACAAAATCAATTGTATTGTCTACACCCAGGTCAAAAGCAGCCTAAATCCTATTTAACCACATGCCCCCTTTGCTTTTCCACACTGTCATGGCATAACATTTCAATAAAGTTAAACACTGCGCCACTTAGTTTAATTCTGCAGCTGTGTGAATGAATATTGCCTGGATATTTTACCAATTAAAGCAATAAGGTCACTATCAAATGACAAATTATGGTGATAATTACAAATGTCCGTTTCAATCCAGTTTTGGACTTTGTCATTAAGCTACATGTTTATTGCTGCAATGAACACTTGTCAATCAAAATGGATCAAACGCTGATCCGTTTGATAATTCCAAATCAATGCCATTCATTGAATGGCAAATAAACATTATATGAACAACATTTAATATGCTAAAATCCATCTATACACATAGCTGCTAACTATAAATCTTATGAACACAACTTTGCTCTCAAGTATACTGCCTGAAGAACTAAGATCCAGTTGGAGTGGCCACTGATATCTTGTTCGAAAAGTCCCAATTTAGGTTAACAACTGTTTGGACGAATTAGGCAGTTGGCCTTTTTTTTACACGCGACTTGAAATATAATTTATTTGCATGTAAGAGCTTAAGTAAATAGTACTTGCTATATATTTAGCTTCAGACGATTACTTTATTATCGTTTTGCGTATCTGAACACGTCAAGATCTCTGTGAATCTATTAGACTAGATTCACAGCTATTTGTCTTGGAACTACGGCTTCCACCTTACAGTTATTCGGGGTTCAGGTTTGACTTTTTAATCTATTAAACTTTACATCCCGCTGGAATGTAACCCAGCAAATCTATTTTAACCGAACTCTTAAAAGATTTACATTGAACAACTTAACCAACGCTGCCATCTTTGAGTAATCAATATGATGGTAACAACTAGAGTGCTGACATCTATCATTACAATACCAGCTTCAGAGCTGATCGACAAAGTTTACTCAATCACAATGCAGCTGGCATGAAAATTCTCAAATTTATGTCTAATTCTCGCGTATCTGAAAACATAAAAACTGTCCATTTATGAGACCGTTTTTAAAGAATATCTCTGATGTCGTCTAAAACACAGATGAAACATTAGGACTAAAGATTGATTGATTCATAAACACATTAGATGTATCTCCTCTTCAGGTCCAAATTGAATCCTTTCATTTGCTAGAAATACCCCGACCTAGCCTAATGGCACAAACATTTTATCTCGGCAATATTTCTACGTGGGTGTGAGCATCAAAACAAAACAAAAAAATCTGGCTCTTCATCCGCCACCGAAAATGCTTGGGATTTGTCCAACAAACTACAACCTGAGCGGAATTGTTCAGGCTTTACTTGAACCGAGTCGATACAGAGAACAACAAAAACCTTGATAATCAGCATATTATTACCGACCTAATAGACCACTAACCCACAAACAAATGATCCAGTCAAAGTTACCAAATCACGCTACATTGTAAGGTTGCCTGCTGGCAAGGTCCTTTCAACTTTTCAAAAGGCTTCATTAGGCTCTTTTAAATAATTGAAAATCGCCCCGGGTGAAAATGTTTTTAAGTTAAACAGTTTTACACATAATGATTCGAGAACGAAATACAGAATGCAAAAGTGGTAAGGTGCGTGGAGTGTGGGTGCGTGCGTGCTGGGTGTGGTATTGTCTTTATTGGTGTATGTATGTTGCTTACTTCATTCGTCATTTACATATTCAGGGGCCACATCTCCTACAAGTATGCAATTGTACTGTGTAGCTAATGTCTGCGCGTAAGTGCATTCGAAAATGGAAACGCACTTAATCTTTCAAATCCATAACGATCCGGCGATTAATTAGCAGAATTTTCTTGGAATCCTGATGTCCATAAGTAAGATTAATGAACGCTTTTAAGGTCCGATGAAAATAATACCATTATCTCAGAACTCAAAAGCAATATTTTACCACACGATTTACATCCTGGATTACTTCGTATCCGAAATATAATTATCCCATATCGGACATACAGTATGTTTCCAATATATGTTTCCCTCAACAAGGCACAATGCCAAAATAAGACTTGTTTTCCTCGACGTTTTATCATTGACGCTCATGCCTCAGCAGGAGGGTCTATGTATTGGACGAAATCTACATTTGTGTTCTCTGCCGCCATTGCAAAAGGTTGACCAGGACCCACCCCTCCCCCTACACCCTGGACTGGGGAAAATGCATTTTCAGCAGATTTGGACTCATGGTCAAAACTTAGGAAAAAGTTGACCACGACCCCCCCCCCCCCAGACTGGGGAAATGCATTTCTGGCCATTTCAGACAATTCTAGGCAACAGTCGGGGTAGGTGGGAGGCATGAGGGTCAGTGCTCCTATCTGAACACCTCGTTCTGGTTTTATTTATGCTCGACCACGAAATTATTTAATTTTGATGAGAGAAACCTATTTACAATGTAACATTAGTTTTTATGTGAACTTCTATTAAACTGGCAGGTTTACAAGCTCAAACTATATAAACTCTATTCTAAAGTGCATAAATTTGTATTGGCAACAGTATGTTGACTTTAAATCTTTATTTCTCTTTCATTCTACAGCGTACGTAATGAACAAGTAAACTAAGATTAGGAGATGTCTTTTTCCTTTGTACAAATATCTTCAAAAATACACGCTTGGCCTAAAGAGATTTGAAGCATCTCAAGTGTTAGAAATCGATTGAATTCAACATGTTATTTCACTTTCAATTAACAGCAAGGAAAACCAAGAGTGCTGGGAAATAATGAAACTAAATTTAGTCCTCGAGATTTTCAGTTTTCTTTATTTGATCAGTATAACTCCATGGTGTGCTATTGGTTTTTACGACTGAACAATACACGGTACAATGCGAGATTCTATTGTTCTCTTACTGAACTATTCGTTTAATGTACTACAGCATTTTACACGGCGTTAGAATCGATTTTTTTTACTGAACCATCTGTTTTTTTACCAGAACATACAACACTGAATTCTTCGTTCCATACCGCATCATTAAATTCCTATCATTTTGGGAATAATAGCACATCAAAAGCGCAGCGTGAAATTATTTTGTTGTCTCTTTTGTTCTGTACGTTTCCAAAATGATGAAAATTTCATGATACGCGTCAAAAAAGGCGAAAATGCAAATTACTACCTACCATGGTGTCTGTTGCTTTCTTTTATCCAAACAAAATAATTATCCCTTTTGCGATTCACAACAACAAAAATAATTTATTCAATAAAAAGATCTACTAATTTATTTTTTGGTACAATATAATAGACTTATTTAATAGCCGCCTAGAATAACTCTAGGGCTCTATTAAAATATAATCCATTTAATTAAAACAATTACTGACGCTTCTTGTACCACAGTTAATCACAAAAGTGAGTAAATTAGAACAGGTGAGCCCTTTTATCACCTGGCTACCTAATGTTTGTTAATGGCTTCAACAGTAAATCTTATTCAGCCTCACTTAGATTAGCGCGACAGCAGGGTGTTGGATGTCAACCTCATAATGACACAAGACCCGAATGCAAATTCATAACGCCATTAGAAATATCAATGACACAATCGATTCCGTGCAACATACAAAGTTTTTCTAGTGGTCAGCTTTTAAGCTCTGTATTTGGTATGTTACAGTACTGACAAAAGGCAAATCAATGTTTAAAACAATTTCCTGTGACTCACGGTCTGAAAAATACTGTCCTGATTATTCTGAACATTAAGACATTAATTCTTTCCTTGTTATCTGAAAAATGTCAAAGATTATTACCTTTTACTATGTTGTTACATACCAATTACTGATATATTTTTAAGTTGCTAATATTATAGTGTGATATAAGCACGGTTGTTGTGAGGGAATTTCCTTATTATTACATATGAGGGATTCCCCTATCTTTCATCCAATGACAATTGTGAACCAATAAGGGTGAATTCATATTACTGCCAAATGCACGTAAGAATCTAGAAAAAATAATATAAACCGCTATGTCCCTAAAAGTGTCTCAAATAAAACCTAAAAGCCTCTGGTCTCTTGTTTAGTGACGTTTTTAAATGACACCCAAAGAAAATATAAACTTATGAGTAGGGCTAGGATGACTAAATAATTTATTAGTCGACTAGTCATATCATATGTTCAGCAAATGAATACATTTAGAATCAAAACAAGCATCAAATAAATGTTTCAAGTTTTGTTTGGAATTTACACAAAATATCACTCGCAGATCAAGACTTTGTTGCTTATCAAATATTTATCCCAGAATAGATATTCCCCCTTAATTTACACCAGAAGTGTGATTTGTGTGAAAAACATTTCGGATTAGTCGACTACAGGAGTCGGTAATGTTATCCGACTGTAGACTTGGACGACGAGTTGTCCTAGCCCTACTTATGAGCTTGCGAACTTAAATCCAATTCACGCAGAACTTTCTTAAATAATTAATACAACTAGATGGAACCCGTGCTTTGCATGGGAAAACATGTCCCAACAAAGTTCACATCCACCTCAAACAAATGTCCACTCATAAAGTTCCCATCCCCCTAAAACAAATATCCATCATAAAATTCACACCCCTGTAAAACAAATGTCCAAACAAAAGTTCCTCCCAACCCATTAACGTAATTTATTATGTGCAGGGCTTGTCCAATCACACAACATTCATTAGTAATGTGCGTATGGCAGTATGATTTTTCGATTTTCTATTTTTCACGCTTAACTAAAGCAAAATGCATTGTTTATTTACATTGCTGAATGGATCCAACCGGAAATAGGGGTTTACGATCATGAAGTATAGTACTACAGTAATAATCTTCTTTTGTATTATGTTATTCTATGTGCTGCTCTAAAATACATTATCCTAAATTTAGGTACAGAACACTATAACAGAACCATAATAGTGGGAAAAGTCAAGCATAAATCATATCATTCACAACCTTAAACCCCTATTTTTGTATCATCCATGCACTAACGTAAATAAACAAAGCGTTTTGTTTTAGTTGAGACTTGTCGAATATATTTTTAACTACTTCAAATTTGAACTGGATATTAGAAATTGTCTTCTAATGTGAAAGAGTTGTTCTGAGAAAATCGTTCAGTACAGACGATTTAATTTATTTAAATTGTCATTTTTCTAATCTTTTGCTGTTCTGAATTTATTTAAGTAATAATTAAGATGTTTGATTTGATGCTACAATTTTTGAAATCCTGGTATTTTCAACCGGTTGGAGTCGAGTGGTAGTTTTCACTAGCGGCAAAAACTGTGGATTTGGTGAAAAATTATGAAAACTCAGCACCATCGGATGTGATTCAACTGAAAACAATACTGACTTCAGAATTCGTATAGTTCACCAAATTTGTGCATTATTTATGTATCAAAACAGAAAAGTGAAAGAAAAATTTTCGAAACTGAAGTAAGTTACTAAAGGTTTGACACATCTTTTTAAAATTGTAAATACATTTACTTATTTCAGATATTGATATTAAAATTTATTTATGGATCTGAAAGATTGATTGCACAGGGTTTAAATGTCTTAAATGATGTACAGTTTTGATTAAATTATTTTGCTCCCCATGAGGTGGCACATAGAAATCCTCGTTCAGTATACGGAATTTGTATCAGTTTGGAAACAAGGGCACATCAAAAGCACAGCGTGAAATTCTTATGACGTCTCATTTGTTTTGGAAGTTTCGAAACTGATACAAATTCCGTGTACTGACCTCTTGGCGTGTAAAAATTTAATGCAAAAAACACCTTTGACTTCATGACAATATTTCAAATATTCAAGTATTTTTCTTTAATTTAAACTATAAGTTAAGGCGATATCTTACTCATATTTTGATTGAGAGACACATCGTAAAAATTTGTTGTTTTTACATTAAAATAAAAATTGTATATTCAAGAAATTGTTTGCAGCATTGATGCGATTAAAAGCACAGGGAGGAACCTTCTGCTGTTTAAACATTTACACAATTTTCGACTGGGGGTTTTATTTCAGAAAAAACCGTCAACGCTGTAAATGCACATTGTTCTGGAGAAAAGTACAACTTGAGGTAATTACTGTTTACATCATAAAATAAATGGAATCATGTCTGGAAGGATTTGATTTTAAATTTGGGATTACGGAATTTTTGCACGTTAAGGCGTTACTAACTTTACTGAGTATACATATATCCCATATTATCCTTATAAGGGGATCCGATTATCTCAATGTTCAAATAAAAGGTTAAGTGGTGGTTGAGTAGCTCTAGAGATAGATGAAGTACTGTACCATATAGTTAAACAGCAACTCATCCTGATCATCAGTCATTTTAAGGTACATCTTGGTCACAATAAAACTGGGTAAATGACGTGTTTTCAGCCCAACTTACTATAACTCTTTTTAAAGTTTTTTTCTTGGCGGTAACCATCACAGTCCCCTATTTGGCACCAGTGAGCAACCATTTTGTGGAGCCACTGATACCCCTGTTTTGGACTTCAGGTGGCTCTACCCATGGCTTTTAAAGCCAGGGTTGTATCGAGTCACCTCTGGTGTGAAACCTGCTAACTCGGTTAGAATGGCAGCCGGCCTCACTTTTCAATACTTTTTCAAGCATTGGTGAACAGACACTCTTGGGGAATCGATCCAACTACCGTAGGGTCCAAAGATGATGCTCAACCAAACCGGCCACGCAGGGGCGTCTGGATGATTTGATCTTAATGTGCAAGCTTCCTCAGCATTGCAAATACACCGAATTCATTTCAGAAGTTTAAGAATAGCGCATCTAAAGCACAGCGTGAAATTCTTTCGTTCTCTTCTTTGTTCTCTTTGTTTCCAAAATGATACAATTTTTGTGTACTGATCTCCTCATCAATTCCCTTTAAAATAACTAGATTCCTAATCAAAATGATTACCAGACTCACTGCCGATTACGTTATTACATTTTAATGGGTTTAGAATCTAAGAAATAGATGTCATAAATAATAACAAGAACACTATCAATATGCATGATTTAAGCCAGCTGTGTCTTTTTATATATTGTTTCAAATATTTGTACTTTTTCATCTGCTGCAGATTTTTAACATGTAGATACAAATTGACGAGCCAGCAAACTAGCAGCTGGAGAATGTTTGCAAAGAAAAAAAAAGCCACGATATACAATCGATGACCATAAAAGCGTGGCAAGAAATTCAACTGCTTCAGTACTTAAATAACCTTTTCTCATATTTTGAAAGTTTCGTAATTTTTCTCCAAGGTCATTGTTTTGTCAGAAGCAAAAGTGATAAATAACATTGTTCCAAACAGTCTTATCCTATTCGTTCCCATTTCTTGTGTACATTGGTCAGATAAGTAGATAGCATAATCCAAGAAATAAATAATAAGACAATAAAGGTTTTTCCTAATTCATGCCCTGCCTAATTTAGGCTAATTTCATTTCCTATTTCCAGTTACTTATGTAATATTTGAATATTTCACTGTGACTAGAAATAGTAAATATACTATTTACTGACATAAATAATATCAATAATTTGTTTGTTA
>JBCAUI010118986.1:0-18599 GCA_038406195.1 Haplosyllis anthogorgicola
CAATCCAGTTGCACACAACTACTTTATTTGCTAGAATGCTACAGATATACATGTGGTCATCTCAGCTGCCTGTTACTTACTGAAGGTTGATGTGGGGAATGCAGCTGCATTGCTTAAGATGCTATCATGAATATTCATTACAATGATTTAGTTGCTGCACAGGGGAGCATGTGTACATATTCCAATTACTCAAATATTGAAATGGAAGAGTTCCTGAATTATTGGAAATTAAATTAGATTAGAATGATATTACAACATGTATCTTCAGACAAACCTACAAGTATTACAAAACCACAAATTATACAATAATTCCCTAATACAATAAATTCATTTATGATGACTTTATTCATAAAAATCATAATAATGTCCACTCACCTACAAGGTAAGCTTCTGCTGCCTCCTGTAAAGCTAGCATAGCATCTACCTGGAACCTCAAATTTGTTTTGAAGCTTACATCCATTGCTATTTCTCTCACCAACTTACAATTCAAAATTTATGTTAGTCCACGTATTTTATGTTTTCCCGTTTAACTCAAAAACCATAAATTAGGAAATAAACTATCTGTATATCAATAATTACTATTCTCATCTATTGAAAATCTAAATTTGAAACCATTACCTTGCAAAAGGGAGTTTGCATATCAGTAATTCCATCATTTTTCTGGTACCTTCTAATTCAACACAGAGCCACTGCTCCAGGTCTGTATCTATGTGGCTTGTTAACTCGACCAGTCTTGGGTTGTCCCCTGTCAATTGGTTGTCCTTGACCAGGCAAGTATTTACCACCAGTTTTCTTCCTTGCAGTACTCTTCATTCTCGTCATTTTGCTTCATCAAATTTTGTGCCGAAGTCATATAGCATTTGATTTTTTACAATAATTTTCTGATGAATTTGAAACTTCTAATTTTAGATAATGTTCTCAAAAATTAGTCAAACATGCCTAGTCAACATATGAATTATTTCCTGTTCCAAAAGCAAGTAAAGAAATCAAAAAAAAACCCACCCCAACATAAGTCATTTGTGTACTGAGGTAAATCCTATTTTTCATGGCATTCAGCATCCTTTTCAAATGATGGAAACTCCAAACAAACACCTAGTCATGCATCATCAAGCAAGTTCCTCCCAACATACATCTTTATTACACAGTCAGTAAAGTTACGGATAATATAACAACAGTATTTACCAAATTTGAAACCCACCATTTACATGTTTATTTCAAAAAGTGATTTCATTTATTCCAATTATAGGAAACTGACCAACCATGTCAAAAACCACAATTACACCATGAGGGAGAAGAACTGGAGACTTGTAAACATTTTGATTCCACTCCACAAATCCCAGAAATATCCATAAGTATTCAACTGTCAATCCAAAGTATCATAAATTTAGTATTCAAATCATACACTTCTACTCACATTATTGCTAAATTCCATAAATAACAAGAACTAATCTACTTCTTTTTCCAAAAACCTGTGAAAGTATCAATATATTAGAACTAAATTGTTTGCTTTTTTCGTACACTCTAATCTCCTTTTGGACCACTGACTATGACTGTCAAACAACCTCCAAAGGAACTAGTTTACAAGTAGTCAAAAATGTAAGTATTTACCAACTAAACACTAAGTCTCTGACAGAAACCCTTATCCTTTTTACATAACTGTGTCAACTCTTTAAATGGACAATTGACAGACTTTTAATGGACTATTAATGGCCTTTATCCATGTAACTGTAAATTAATTTTTTGTTTGCAGAATGGATACAACCCTTCAGTGGAAATTAATCATTGGTGAGGAGGTATAAAATACCTTGGATTTTCAGAGACAGCAACCATATCAGAAGTCATTTTTTCAGTTATGGCAGGCAAAGTGGTATCCCCAGAAGAAAACACCATTTACAAAACAGTCCTCAAAGAATTTAGTTGTATTCTCTCTCACATAAAAAACAACCAAAAACTACTTCATTTCTGTCAAAAAAATTGTCATAATGTACAAACGATTATTTAATTATTGAAATTTTTTTTCTTTAGACTGGTGTTGACATGGCTACCTGAGAAAGATGATGTAATTCCTGTATCCCAGAAAGATCTTTGTAGAGACAAAGGATTGCAACAAAAATACAGAGGTCAAGTGAAATACACTGTGCTGCAATGTGGGAATTTTGGGAAATTTTGAGTAGAAATCCATTGATTCATGGTCTAGCCCAACTAATAGTACCTACTACTTTACTTGCCCAAGCCAACACTGTTGGTTTCATTGATGAAGCAAAACAAGATATAGAAGTAAAGCCAAGATATATAAAGAAAGCTGACAACTGCTCTGTGTTTATGTGCACAGTTTGTCATGAGGAATTTTACTCATGGGTGAAATATGACTGCCACATGTGTCCCACACATTTCAATCAAAAACATGGACCATGTCCTCACTGCTTTGTATTCAAGTCGTTCAATGCAGATTCATTCAATAATCATATAAAATCTAGATCCAGTAAATGACCAATTGAAATAGTAGATACAAAAAGTGGTGAAGAAAGTTCAAGTACTAAACTTATAAAAGTCCAAACATATGTACTGTATGTTACACAAAAATTCTGTTACTCAAGATTTGTTACTCTGTCAGTGGTTTCTCTTCTTAGTGAATAAAATTTTACACATCCTCAATTTTGTTCATGTTTTATATAAACCCATACTTCTGTAATTGTACATATTAACAGACATTTTTTGACTTTCCTGGATATTTTAACTATTTACATCTCCATCTGAATATTATAATTTTATTTTTAGGAAACTGAGATGTAATAGAAGATGCAGCAGATGGACAATATTGTAGACATTCACAGTTGCATAAATGGAAAGACATAGATGAAAGTGATGTGAAAATAGTTATGGCCCACTTATTCTTATGGGTCTTGTAAAGAAGCCTAAAATTGATGCATATTGGTCTAAGAACAAAATGACTCAAACTAACTATTTTGGCAAAGTCATTCCAGGAACAAGTTTTGCAGTATACTGTGGAATTTGTATTGAATTTGCATGTTTATCGCAAACTGGCTGGACAACCAGGAATACCCAATGCTAAATATCCTTCAGTACAGAATGGTGTGCTTAACAATGAATTTTACATTCCAAAATTAGCACCAACAAAAGATGACATCAAGATACCCTTCAATGGAAATGACTATGCAGTGAGAAATGTGGAGTGGGAAGGAAAAACACCTTTTCAATCCTTCAAGGAGGACACAGACAAATAGGATCTGCTCAAGCACATGTTCCAGAAACCTTGTGAGTACATGGTGTGGGACACAGACAAATATGTTGTGAACACTGACCATCACAATGTGACAGACAAGAATGAAATCAACTTCTATGACGATCCCGGATTTCAGGAAATACATATGATCACACTTTTTCGCAACAATCTAAGTATATTTGTTACAAATGTGTCATATGCTGTCATAAATGTAAATATTCTGATTTCACTGTATACAATTGGCACATTATAATACATTTCACATATGATGGACATTTCACAGACTTTTTGCAGACTTTTGACAGACTGTGCAACATGTTTTTATTCAATAATTTTTCCTTTCAGTTAGGACAGTTCACCAAGAGTCTCCAACCAGGTTTGTTCAAACTGATTTGGACAACAAAGTAGATATAATACAGAACTTTATCAGATCCATGTGTGCCAGGAATCCTAATAGCCTGGGTCATAATACTTGGACAGACTTGCTAGATTGTGTTTGAGTGAATGTAGAGGAGCATGTCAACAAAAGTTTTCAGGCTTACTTTGAGTCCAACATGATTATAGACAAGATAACAAGTTTGACAAGGGAAAGAGATTTGGTTGAACCACAGGAGGAAAAGGAGAAGATAACAAGAGTAATTGAAGAACAGAAGAGAAGATTGTATAAAGATCACTTGAATCAGAATTATCCAAATAAAATAGCAAACCTGGATTTATCGCGAAGTGAATGCCCAGAATATCTACACACTCAGATCTACAACAACTCATACCAGATCTATTTTGGATACATTTCATCTGATATCAGTGTGCAAGAGTTGCTAGATATTCAGAGCATGGCCTTTCCCCTCAAGTATCTGATGCTACCTAAGGATCCAAAGAATAGGCCATTTGTAGCTAACAAATCTGCTGTCATTAAGAAGAATGATGCCATGAAGTTTCTAGTTCATGTAGGGAACCTTAGCAAAAAGGCAGAATGGGATAAGTGTACAAGAAGTCATGGGTTGCCTAAATGTGCTTAACTGAATATGTTCACATGGCAGATATCACCATAACCATGCAACTGAGGAAACAGAACACTGCAATAAGGTACCCTTTATTCCAGTGTGAAATTGTTGGATCCAAAGAAATTTGGTTGGAGGATGATATTACATTCTATGGCTTCCTAGAGAGGATACAGATGTTGTGTTTCACTTCCAGATCATATTACCTAGAATTTACACACCATGAGGTGAAGCTGTACAAATTTTCTTGAGACCACTATAAATCCAATGCAGACATAGTATCTAAGACATACAAATTGGCTGGAAGTATTGAAGAAAGGAAGAAAGAGATGGGGGAAATGCTTGACAACATCATATCCTGCCTAATGGATTGTATGATCAATTTTTTGGATGTTTCATTGGCTGCAGCTACTAGATTCTATGAGAAGGGGATGCGTGACTTTGTTGTGCACAACCAAGGTAAAAAGTTACCAATAGAGCATCAATGTTGGCACTTATCTGGTGATGAATACAGTGAATTCCTGAGTAACTTAGAGGAGGATAGGGTGACTGAAGAGGAAATGGAAAAGTATGAAGAACAGTTGAAGAAGGAAGTAAAAGAATGTGAAAGAAGGGAGGCAGAAATGCAGGTTGAGGTGGAAGAATTAGCATGTCAAGAAAGGGAGAGGGTGCAAGATGATGTAATTGCAGAGGTAGAAATGGATATACTTCCAGATGACAGAGCTCCTGTAGGTCAAGGAAGTGGAATTGCAAGTGGAAGTGGTTCAGGAGAAGGTTTTATAAGAGGACAAGGAGAGGAAGATACTACACATACAGATGGAAATAAGGGTAGTGTTACGAAAGAAAAGGAAAGGCCCTGTGATACAGGAGGTCAAAGAAATAGCAGAAGAAGTGGAAGAAAGAAGTAAATATATAATAACAGTACTGTACATTATTCCTGAAGTAACAGAAGTTTAATGTACCAAGTAACAGAAATTTGTTTTATGAAGTCACAGAAAATTGTTTTATGAACTGACAGAATTGGTTACTGAGAGAACTTTTTTGGAATATGTTACAGTGAAGACTAAATGGGATAAAACATTGACTTATCCTGACTTATTCTGACATGTGCATAATACAGGGTTTATTTATCCACAAATATAGGAAAAACAGGACTTTATTTAAATATTCTCAGAGTTATTATTTTATATAATTTATTTATGTGTTAAAATTTTTTATTGCATGACTTTTTAGATAGTGAATGAGAAAGTAAAAGGAATAACTGTGATCCCATCTCATTGAAGTATGATGAAATGGAAAAATAGTATATTTTACACTAGGGAATAATATTGTAGTTTTGATTTAAGAGAATGTACATACACTTCCATGCACAAATGGGAAAGAAATTGTTCTAATCCTGAAGGTTGTATGTAAATACAAGAGTTGTGTCATAATTTATGGGGATTTTTCATTTAGTTTGCCATTCATAGTGACAAATAGGATGAATGACAGTGGTAGATTTATTTTTTTTACTTATATACTGTAGATAAGTTTATTTTAAATAAAAAGGAAGGTTTAAATTCATTTTATGATCCTGGTTAAATGCATAAAATAAACAAGTTCGGTTACATGGAAAAATAAACAAGTTCTGGTTACATGAAATAGAAAAAAAAGAATGTAAGAGATTCTGAGATATACTTGAAGAAAATACTTTCTTCAAGAAAATGTGTACATTGTCCCTAGAAGTCTGTTCTGCCAAACTGGTTACCATTCAAAATTCTTACTGCATAATATAATGTAAACACAGATGCATTTCTAAGTTTGCGACATTCAGAGACTGGAAATTTTTCAGATGACGCCTGTATTTAGAACGAATAGACTAATTATTCAAATGAGGAATATACTTTGTTGAAGTATACGCGTGCATTGTTGCTAGGAGTCTGTTCTGGCAAACAGGTTATGTTTAAAATTTCTCACCACATAATAAAACACACATACCACACTAACATTACTAAGTAAATTGTCTTCAAATATGTGGCACTTGATATAATGTAAGCACAGATGCATTTGACAATAATAAAAAATACAACACTAACTAATAAAATAAAACCCAATAATGAACTTATGTAGAAGTAATGAATAAATAAATACAAATAAGATAAAATGACTAGGATACATGTACATTGACCCAAGAAATCTGTTCTCGAGACTGTTTTGGAGATATAATTACTAGGGTGTGTGTACATTCACCCAAAACATGTGTAATGATAAGTAAATTTAGCAAATGCCATGTGCCTGAAAACATTGTCAGTTGAAACATGTTCAAAACCTGGAATGTTACATGAGAAAAAGAAGTCACAAAACATGTGTTGTCATAGACTTATTTCTTGACATAAAATTGGGACTTGTCCTTCAAGTACATCATAGATGGTACTTTGTAACATGTTATTCCTGTTTTGTGTGGGTTGTGAATATTTCTATTATGGGAGTACTTTAGATCTCTTAGTTGTTTGGCTGTGAAATGAATTTCTTCTTTGTGTCAAATATAAGATGACAGTGCACTTATTATACTTTTTATGAAATGAATCAAGTCTTTTCCAACAGATCCCTTGTGTCTGGATAGAGGAAAAATCTGTTAGAGTTAACTTCAAGGACAAATGTTTCTGTAACATAGGCCAGGTTTGCAAGCAATGAAGCAATAAGTTTCTTCATCTCTTCATCCTTCTTGTCCATTGCATAAGAGTTAACATGTTTTTGGAAGACTGGCACTTTTTGGTCTTCTATTCAGTGGGTTAGTATTATATCCAGAGAATAAAATACAGTAGGTCATGAGCATGGTACAACACATTTGGGTGGCTTGCAAAACTCCCACTGCTCACTCAACATCATGTTTTCAAGAAACATAATGCAACCTTGTCACCATGGAATGATTTCTTGTAGGCCCAAAGGTTATGTAGATCAATATCCATGAGGTCACTCTCTATTGCTTCAAACTCAGTATAAGTGTTGACACTGGTAGAGTTAAATTCCAAATCAGCTTCATTTTCAGGTGGCCTGTTTTTAGACCTTGTCAACAGCTGATGATCAGACAGCTGTAATATTTCCTGTCATAAACTTTTCAGTTTATCCAATTTGGTCTGGATCCCATGGTATTGATGCTGTTGAAATTGATCATACAGTCCATGCTGTTATCCATATACACTTGACATGTTTCAGAAAATATTATGTGTCAGGATTCGGTGTGCCATTCATCCCACTTCTTTACTCAGCATGGTTTTACATATTTCTGGAAGTGTTTGCTCATGGTTTGTGCTGCCACATCCACAACAAATTTAAATGCTGATCTACAAAATAAAGATAAATAGTAGTTTCATGTAAGGGGTATGAATGAAGTTCATTTATGTACTTAAAAATTGGTAAATATTTAGGATGCATCATTTTTTATGCAGACTCTCCATGGACTTTTCATGGACTCTTGACAGACATGACCAAATATTGATTACTTACATGGCTACAGGATCACTATGATGAAAGATGGACAAGTATGTTAGGTCATTAAAACCAAACATGAACTCATTCATATGGGTTCTGGACATGTTGATGTCATTTTCATGAACTAAAAGTATAAAAGGAAGAGAAACATAAACATAAACTATGAAAATTATACATAAAGTGGGTTATAATTGAGTTACTGTTAAGTGTATTTTTTACATCATTCTGTTTATAATTTTTATCAAAATTATTTTATGTTTAGGCAAATATGTGCTTACCATACCTAGATATTGTCTCAGTTAGTGACTCCTTGAATGTATCATGGTCTGGAATGCTGTATCCACCAGTGTCATAGATGTATGAGTCACTCTGATATTTTATGAAAAAATCAAACTGTGCTATGCACTTGTTGGGTAACTTGAAGGTATTGGTTGATCTAACTTTGAAAGGTAGTCTATTTCTTTCACTTGGTATGCTTCTTTTGTGACATTGGGTTCCATCAGGACATAGTAGAGTCCCCATTCCCTATTATGAGTGTTGGGACACTCCATAATTTGGTTCTCATTGTACATTAGGTACCTGTGAAACTTATGGTAGGAAAGCACATCTGTTGGAAGACTCTCACCCAATGGAACAAGGCCAAACTTGGCAACCTCTGAGGGGAGTACAGAATGGTTGGGATTACTTTGTTGATGTCCTTTTTATCTGCACCTGGTAATAAATAATATATAGTTGTTTAAAAAGTGAAAATGCAAGTGGGAAACAAATTTTTGTGAGGCAAATACATAAAAACATTTTGGTGGTTCTATTTATTTTTCAAAATTGACAAGACTTACCCATTGTTTATTTGTGCTGGGAGATGTTTCCATGTTGTATGTATGAGTAGTATTCTGATTTGGTAAAAAAAGTTCATTTTTTTCTGTGAATTGGGTTTATTCTCCAAAAAATAACTCCCACTTGTTGAAGTTTTCCTGTGGCACAGCATTACACAATCAAACATGGCAAAACATGGCACAAAAAGAACGGGCTGTTCATTTCAACCCCACTGAAAATGTTGTGATTCTATATCGATAATACAAAAAATGTCAATATTTGAATGTGAATATAAGTAGAATATATTGTAAACAAGTACATAAGAATAAGAATTGCATAATTTTGTATTTCTGTACATAAATTTGAACAAATAGTATTTTCAGAGGGGGAATATAGAATAACTGGGTCAAGCATGTGCATACATGGATGTTTGGTCTGGGTTTGAACACACTAGCACTTCAGATACCCTGGCGGTGTTTGAGCTGTTTTTAAAAGTAGCAACATTTGTTGTAGAAAGCGCTGTATTGGTTAACATGGATAGCAAAGCAATGCTCCAGAGGCATCCCTTGCAAATAGCACAGCTAAAGTTCCCTACTACTAGAGGGATGCTGGGTTAGTGAGCAGTGAAAGGGCGTGATGAGGATATTGGGTTAAAATATACAAAAAAAGTTCGTATCTACGGCTAAAAGGAATGTTTGCTATTCGTAAACCTTGCGGTTCAAAACAAGAAATTTTTTAGGGAAAAAATTCATATTGTTGTGTAACGAGCGAAGGTGCACGCAGCGCAAAATGCTACTGTTCTAAAAGAAATAAAATTTTCTTTTACACTATCACAGACTATCGAATCGATAAATCGAATTAATCTAAAAAATTAGAAATATTTGTTTACATTTCATTGTATTCCTTTTGTTTTGAGACCAATAACCTTGACGTGTAAAGAAGTATTCACTGTACGTGACAGCAATTCAAAGGTACCATAGGGCTGAGGAAACATTTCCAGAACACTAGTTGTCGGAACATGGAGCCAGAATGACGTGTACTATGTAAATTACACAGATTATCCCAATCGAGGTTTTTCCTAATTCGGTTTTGCCAGATCTGACAGATCTGATTGCTTTAATAATTTGAGTACAAATTAACAAAAAATGGGACACGCACTGTTTATTATAAACATTAGTTATCATATATGATTTAATTGCAGTTAGAAACAACATCGATCTATCTGTATGAACTACGGCATCAACCAAATCTGACGGATCTGTCAGATCAGACAGAAACGTAATTCAGAAAGACCTCGACTACCTATTACATAGAGCGCTTTTGTTCATTAAGTAAAGCAAAATCAATTGTTGTATTTCAAAACGACCATAATGAAATGTAAGGCACTTAATTCCCGGGGAAATAATTTGCTCCTTCATTACTTTCATTAGAAATACACTAGCAATCAAAGGATTAGTCAAAGCCTAGTATGCTGACTGTAAAGGTAGCACAGATCTGTACATCCGCACCCCATGAGATGTCAAAGCTAGTGCATTTCAATCAATTTTCCTCCTGAAATTACCTACTTTTGGCCTGAAAGTCACAACTTACTCAGAGTTACCACCAAAGTAACAATTTTTGCCCCTTTTGGCTCTAAAGTGGCCTTTGACAGGAAGCGCACTGAAAAAAAACTGGGCTTGATACTATGCACAGTATATGTTAAATCTGAAAACCAGTTCCTCAAATGGATTTCATTTTGCATCAATTGAATTCCACACTGTGTCTTGACTCAGACAAAAGCACCTATTGTTCTCAAAATGAAGAACCTGAATCAGACATTTCATCCTTTGTGTGTTAATAGAAGATACCCAAGAAGAGATGTGTAGAAGATGTATGACCATGTACCAAAATACACTGACGCAGCAATTTAGATCGACTGCTCCTTGTGTGTTGTCGAAGATCAATGAACTACTCGTATTAGCATTACTTGCTTATCTCCAAGGTAAGTACACAATTTCAATGAATACATCTTCTTGAATTTGACAATTTACGTTAACAGGCAAAAATTACAATGATTAAAATGGTAAAGCAGTGTCATGACCCTTGCGAAACACGAAAAGTTTGTGCGAGGGGCAGTAAAACAACCAAATCATTCTAGTCAAAGCGAAAGCCTCAGCACTCAGACAGTTGAGATGCTGAAATGATTTTCTTCTTCTGGTGAGCTAGGAAGAGCTTTTCCGGGTCCAGCACCAGAGTAAGCCAACGCGTTGTATTTATGTTCTACATGCTGACCAAAGGAGATTCTCTTACTAAATTTCATATCCAGGACTTCCGAGTTCTACTGATTTAGGTCAGTTTAACCCCTTCAGCACCGCAAGGGTCTGAATAATAGTGCTTTAAAATGGGGTAAAATGATAATAAAAGTTTATGTTTCAGTTTACATTTCGTGAAGTGTCACTCCCATACAGGTCAGTGGGCCATATGACCAGCTTTCAGTAGGACTGACTTTAATTCATGCACTCACCACCAGGTGGCCACATGACTGGCTGAAACAATGGTAAAGTCTGTAAATATTACCTAAAATTGCTAAGAATTGTAACTTTACTTGTTACTTGTGTAAGTGTTGTCACTGACTGAAACCTCATTTGGAGTCAGGTGGACAGGGAGGATGGTTCCCTATAGTATTGACCATAGAAAGTTTGTGATCTGTACATACTCATAGCTTACAAGATCAAACATTTGGAAATGTCAAATTTGGCTTGGAAATGAGGGGGCACTGCCCCCTGCAATCCACATTAATCCCTATTCAGGGGGGTGGGCATGAAAAAATGAGCCAGTTTTTACCTCCCATACCTCTTTGCTTCACTTTAGAAATCTAGCTGGGGGGAAAAAATGGTTTAAATAGTCCTTTTTGGGGCCATCTTGAAGGTAGGGGGGCTACCATGTCACAGTGACATGCTTGGTGCTGAAGGGGTTAAGGTGAGATAAGCCAAAATTGACAAAAAACCCAAAAATTGGCTGAAAATGAGTCAAAACATCATTTTGAGCCAGAAAATGACCATTCGAGCTGAGTGAAGTTTTCAAGCCCATCTCACCTTAAAAGGAATGTCAGTCAACCGAGATTCTTATTGGTACATCTGAAAATCTACACAAATACACGGATATCTTTATGAATTGAATACGTTAATATTAAGTACTAGGTTAATTTAGAACTAGAACTAGTTTGTATATACTTTTTGACCTTTCCAACACAATTGTAAAATTATCCTTAAGCCGATATCTGAAAAAAAACTTACTCAAAACAGTTGCTGAAACAAACATTTGCTCTTTAAAACCCTAAAAGTAAATTCCTATTAATTAGGAAACTTTTATGATACCAGATCATGAAATTACTATCAGAAGTACACAATTAAATTTCATGCTGAGCTCATTCAATTCAATTGTTGCGAGGCGCTAAACTTTTGATAGGAGTTTCATGATTTGAATTTAATTTTTCTTCGGAAGATAAAATTTCCTTTCGTGGCTCTTCATTTTGGGAACAAAATTGTGGCAAAATGTCATAAAGTTTAGAAGCTGGTTCCAAACCAATAGAGCCTTCGTTCTTTTCCATTAATTCCTATTAATCTAGCTCATTACTAACTTTTTGTATAACACGAGCTCCGCTTTAATAACTATTGACACGAACAAAGATTTCCATGGTTTCCAAACTCACGTAAAAAGCTGGGAATACATACTGAACAATCAGTCAAAGGAAATTGTGAAATGTAATTACAAGCCAGACAATCAATCTTCGGTGACTATGACTGAATTTACCTTCTATTGGCAGAACAGGGTACTTTTTATGTAGTAAATTGATTGTAACTCAGGACACCACTAAAGAAAAAAGAATATATCGAATACACTTCTTGTCATAAATTCGTAACGAAGCTTTGTTATTTCTTCCATTCTGAGACTTGTAAATGGCATATTTGATGGAGATGATTGTACTCCTGCATGTATTAGATCCAGTACACGGAATTTGTATCAGTTTTGGAACAATGGTGCATCAAAAGCACAGTGTGAAATTCTCATGTCTTCTCTTTTGTTCTGGACTTTTCGAAACTGATACAAATTCCGTGTACTGATGAAATTACTATTAATATTTTGACGTCCCGCAACAATCGAATTTCATGCCCGGCTACTAAAGCGAATAATATCTCAGCGCAGAACCTTATTGACATGAAATTGATAGAAATTTCGTGATCTCTGATGGAGTAAACTTCTCAGTCTTTTTCACACTAAAGGTAAGTCATTGGAGTAGACCAAGATGGCGTGTGTTAATTTTTAGGTTGTTGGAGCTAGATCATGGACATCCCATCAGTTTTAAAATAATAAAATCTCACGCTGTTTTTTTTCTGTTCTTTTTTGTTTTTTGCTTATCGATAGCATAGCGCGGAATTTCTTTTCTTTCTTTTCTCAAATGTTCCCAATATGATAAGATAAATGTCCCCAATATAAGAATTTGAGAAGCTCCCGACAATGGAAAAATTCGGCAGATAGATTCGCAAGAATGCAATTATTACGTACAAATTAACTGTAATTACTTCTTTAATACCTTTGGATGCTTCTACAGCTGTTTTTAATGCAAAAAAACCGCGTTAACATTGAATACACAATGTACCGCATGAGAACTGTTTTCCAAAAAAAAAAGGTTGCATGTGTATCAGAGGAGGATATTTTAGCTCGTGCAGCGTCATTTTGGGAAATGTAATTTTGACTCGTTTTATCCAGAATCGTCTATATTGTTTTTGCTATGTTTATAAACTGTGAGTTATTCCACTTCCAAGGATAAAAGTTTAGATAACATGAATATTGCTTTGAAATACATGTCTAAACTTGTGATAGGAATATTACTATTCCAGTTTATCCAGTACTCTTTCCGGATAAATTTCAGCTGGCTAAATGGTCTTCATTTTGTGTCTATGAAAAATGCCGGATTGCCCTTGTATGCCATCTATTTAAATATTTCGGCATTTTTAAACATCAATTTAGTTTATGCTATGTGCTATGTCTCCATCTACTGTAATTTAATGAAATATTACCCCTTTACAGAAAATTATCACAATTTAGCCAGCTTAACTTAAAACTTAAACTTAAAGTCAGTAAATGCACAAATATAAATAACTAAATGGGCTAAATTAAATCGATTTACAAAACTAAAAGTATTTAAGTTTACAATAATAGTTACTATGCCTAATTAAGCTAATTTGCCTAACTAAGCGGCTAAAATAATTTCAAAAACACCTATTATTTCTATTCACTTGGTCTGCATGCAAAACAACTGTATCTTATATTGATAAATGCTAGCAAACTGTATGGTAACAATGTTGAGGGCTTGTTATGTAATTTATGTATATGGCATGACATTAAAACAGGATCACACTACCGGAACTAGTAATTATTTTTATATAACATTGTAATTATTCTTGTTTACTTTTGTGATAATTCTCCATTTCACGGAAAAAAATTTTAGGGTCGTAGTCCTTTTGTTGTGTTGTGTTGCTTTTTTCGCTGGCTCATTGAGTCAAAGCGGATATGGCCCTGCAGATAAATAGAATCTTATTTCTTTTCTGATAAAAAAATTATGTCAATTAATCCTAACTTGTGTATTTTAGTTTGGTTCAAGGATAGTTGAGTTTTGACGCTCATACATATTACATTCGTCTAAAATGAAGATTGAGTTTCACCAGTTTGTCGTATTTTATTCAACGTGTAAGTGTGTATTTAGTCTGTGTATGATCTTCGCGTGGAACTGCCTTTTATTTATTGGCAGATCATTTAAATGATTTAAGAATGTTTCCAAACTAAAGGATTCCAACCCGTGCTATTGAGATCCATAATGCCAAACTGTGAAATATTATTGATGAATAAAATAAATCATATTTACAGTCGCTGTCAATTTTAGGGAGTCTGTATCTTGCTAACTTTGCCATATGTCTGGAGAATTCTGTGATCAAAGGACACTACATGGCTTACGACAGTCCTAAGCAACTCTTGGGTGTAGTCCTCGAACAGACTGAAATACGCAGCCTACTCAAATGTATGGTGAAATGTAAGGCAAGTTCTAAGGTAAGAGGTCTCCACTGCGGGATTCGGGCAATACTACGTCAGCAACTCAGCATTTGAATTCATCTTGGGAACAATAAAGATTGGTCGCCGAGAAGTTATCTAAAATGGTATTCCCCCTTTGACATGAAAATAATTCTCGTATTATGCTTTATTTACAAGAATATTGTAGAAATAAATAGAAAAATGAAAAAGAAATTAAAAAATATGGCATAGTGCCTTGAACAATAGAACTATTTTTGTCAATTGGACGCTACTGTGTACTCCTGCTCATTTAGGGCAAGCATTTGACAGAATTTAAATTTCATTGGATAGCTTGAGTTTTAGTTTTCAAATGAATGATTGACAGACTTTTTCTTTAAACCTTTACATAATTATAGTTCTGTCCCAGCAAGATTTCATACATAGAACATCAGGATTGTTATCAACCATTGTAGAGAATGAATAAGGGTAAACTTGAATAGTTTCATATAAATCAAGTGGGAAGGGAATGTAAACTAACAAAATTGGCTATGAATATAATGAACACCATAAACAATTATGTGTTATGAATGCAGGCAGATTGCCAACAGGGGGAATAACCATGTAGTTTATTGCAGCTATGATTCAATAGGGACGAGATGGAACAACAAGGACACTTAGATACAACCTGGTAATTTTATTTCCTAGTAAAATTTCTACTGAGAATAGGAGCCTGACACTATGCTATTATTTGCAGTGTACAGGAGTTAGAGCTGTGAAACTTACCAGAACGTGGATGTGTACCTTCGTCTCAACTGACATCATGTCAGTGGATAGCGAATCGTCGACTCCTTTTAGCGCAGAATCAAGCGACTTTACTTTCTACTGTGATACGACGAAACCTAGGAATGGTAATAGTCCTCTCTTACCCAGAGTACAAGTAATTCAGTACACAGAAATCGTATCATTTTGGAAACGAACGGAACAAAGGAGAGAACGAAAGAATTTCACGCTGTGCTTTTGATGCGCTATTGTTAAACTTCTGATACGAATTCCGTGTACTGAACTTCACCAAAAGATGAAAATATATTTTCTACAACCAGTACTTCTGGTCAAAATACCATCGCAGTAATAAGTTTTCTGATAAAAGTTAAGTTAATGATAGCAAATATTTGGTAAGGACAAAAACCGCATCTACCTGTACTTTCAAACTTCCTAGGGTATACCACCTTAAATTCCAAACAAAACAAAAAACATTTACATTGACATGTGTTGTGATACTCCATGAATGTATTCACTGAAATTAGAATATATTGAACAACTAGTCAATTAGCCGTGTTAAATCTTCACCCGACTAGTCGACATTAAATCGTCTAGTCGTTCTAACCCTATTAATTAGTGTAACAAGACAGTTTTTGGCCGCGTGCCTAGCGAATGGCTCCCATTAGTCCGGAACTACCCAGCCCACCTACTTATCCGCTCCACTCCACCAAACCCCGCCGAACCCCACCACTTCACACCCTAAGGACGCCCTACCGACCAACTCCTATGCTAAAGCATGAAAATTGTATTTTGTTTTGACACATAAAATTCCCCATGGACAAAAATTCAAAATAACACGCCCAAATTATAAGTTTTAAAAAATCAGTTGGACACACTAGCTTCACGTGAATGTTTATTTACATGAACAGAGGCCTCCATTTTTCCCGATTAAATGTTATGTAATTAGAATGTAATGTTAAATTTTTTACACACGTTTGATTGCACCATCTTTTGAACAGATCTCTGTACACAAAGATCACCGGCATATGATTCTTGGGGAAGCACGCCCTGGACCACGAAGGGAGACTACGTGACCTACGGTCGCTTAACCGGACTTCGAGTTTGGTATGCAGTTGCCACACAGACTAACTTCATTCATGGGTAATTATTTTATATAGTTTTGAAAATAAAGTATATATATGTAAATATATTTTCTTCAGTCTCAGTACAGAAAAATTAGATTACTTTCGGAACTGGTTTTGGTCTGATTTATTGTTCTTGTGGGAAAATGACAGTATTCCTGTACATTAACATTACTCAGAAATAGTATCAATTGTGTACCTAACAGAGGATGAAATTCCTATCAGTTTAGGAGTAATAGCATATCAAAAGCACAGCGTGAAATTATTTTGTTCTCCCCTTTGTTCTATACGTTCCCAAAATGGTAGGGAATTACATGACTTGGGGAGCTCCCACATGGTACAGTGCTCAAAATCTGATACGATTTCTGTGTACATAATTGCCCAGGATTCAGCTTCAGTTCAGTGGAACGTGGACCACAATTAACGGAGCAGATATTGGCAGTCTCGGAGAAATCTTGCTGGCAGACGGAGAAACCATTTCCATTGTCCGCTACTGGGCGGAGGCCTGGTCGACGAATGCGGTTGGATTCACCACATCACTGGGAACTGTGTACGGTCCGTGGGGAGGAGCTGGTGGTGACGGGATAACTTTACAGGTCTGTAAAGAGTACAGTAAAATCTGCATTTTCATCAAAAAAGTAGGTAGGTGGCAGCAAATTTGCCAAATGCATTGGCGGATCCAGGGAGGAGGGGGCGGGAGGCGCCTCCACCCCAACGGCCGGAATTTTTTTCATTTTCATATAGTTTTTGCCGATTTCACCCCATTTTTTAGGGGTTTTTCGAAAAATTTTGGGTTGACGCCCCCCCCCCTACGGGAAATCCTGGATCCGGGCCTGAAATGGAACACAAAACGTGGGCTGAAATCGTCATCATTTCTGTTTGGTAGCTTTATATTAGGAAGCCTTTAGGAAAACCTTACAGAAGAATGAGTATAGGAGTTGTAGCAAGTACAAATTAATTTGTTGATTGCAAATTAGTACGGGGATGACAGTAGTCACCCCAAGGGCCACTGCGCTCGATGCTCTACTGTATGTCGTACTGTCAAGTAAGTATTCAGAGATCTCACTGGGAAAAATGCTTCCCAGCGCCTGCAAAGGAATCGTCCGGCCTCGTACGGCCTCTGTGTATTCAGTCAAACACAAGTTCAGCGCTGCTTTGAAAATAAACGAAAAATTTATCCCTTGGAATGCTTTTTTACATATCATGAAATTTTTATCAATTTTATGTCAGTAAAAGTTCACGCTTGTTTGTTTCAATAGTCCAGTATGAAATTCATTTGGCACAAACACATAAAATTAGTTTCCAATTACTGATATAACATTGGCGGATCTAGGGAGGGGGCGCGGGAGACGCGCCCCCCCCCTACGGCCCAAAATTTCTTCATTTTCATGCAGTTTTTTTCGATTTTTGGGCGAAAATAGGTGAAAAATTGGGTTGGCGCCCCCCCTACGGGCCGGGTCCCCCCCCCAACGGGAAATCCTGGATCCTCCAATGTATAATACTGATATAATAGTGGAGCATCAAAACGTTGGCAGGGAAGAAAGAATCCCATGCTGCGCTGTTGACACACAAAGAAACAACACATCCAAACTTCAAGGGGAAGCACATAAATTACAAAGGTTGTAACTCTCCATTTAGTTTACGGGTTGTATTGGCAGCTGTGCAACAAAATGAAACTAATGAGAGCAAATTACCATGTTTTTTGTAATTTTGTCTCGAATAAATAGCTTCAGATCCATCAAAAATGACGATCGGCTTCGGTACGGAAGATTTGCTTACATTTTACCATAATTATTCATTGCAAAGCCATTTAGTTCATTAATCCTTAGTTGCAAGACTAACCTGATTAGTCGATGCCATAATACTCGTGAGGCAGGATTGCTGCCCTTCGGGAGTCGAGGTACAGAATCCAGCGACACTGGGCCTCGTCAGTCCCAAGTGTATCGTCGACGGGCCTGGTCGAACCGTATTTGGCGACACATACACAAGATATTTCCCCCTAGTTAACTGATTGCAATTACAACTTTCGGTTCTGTGTACTGTATGTATTAACTTGCGGTGGTCGCAATTTAGCTTATTGTAAGCTTGTTCCGGAATATTAGAAATAATAATAAAAGCAAT
>JBCAUI010119097.1:0-18598 GCA_038406195.1 Haplosyllis anthogorgicola
GTGGGAAGCCTGCAGTGCCCCTGGTGTTAACTCTAACTGCAGTCTTTAGACTACAGTGCTCCTGGTGGTAACTCTAATCGAAGTCTAGTCCTTTGACACAAAGTGCATGTGAGTACTAAAACAGTACAAAGTAGATATGAGTGCTAAAACAGTACAGGGTTTTATGTGAGTACTAAAACAGCATAAAGTACAGGCTAGCACTTTGATATTACAAAGTAGAAGTGAGTACAAAAGCAGTACACTGTGCATGTGACTGCCAAAACAATAGAAAGTACATGTGACTTGATTTGGTTCACACTGCTCAAGTGAAAAACATAAATGACATAATAAAAATAGATCTAACATAAATAAGAGAGTAAGCTGTAATTACCTAGTAACAGGGTCGTTATCTTTAGAAAGACTTAAACAGGTTATCCTCATGTAGAACAGAGAGACAACGCAACTTTGAAAACATTGTTGTTGACAGGTTCTATTCAAGAACGGCTCAGACACGGAACTTTATCCTGTTCCAGTCGTAGGTTCGTTTATTCCCATTTTATTCTCTTTGAGCAAACAACTCCGTGAAAGCTTAACATTTCTGCGTGAGTGTTATAATATGCGTCTGTCAAACATCTCAGGTTGCCTGCCGTAAAGGTCCATTATCTTTAACGTAATAATCTAGTAATTAGTATGGAAATAATTATAGAGACAAGCACACACATCAGTGCATGCCAACATGCAAGCTACAGCTGCTGGCTGAGTATTCATTAGATGATGGTCACACCAAATATCCTCAGTCTAGATACGGCAGCTGAATGTTATTATAGCATATAATGTTCTACCTGACAGGATGCTCTAACGTGACGTGGTGCCCTCTAGGAGAGTTTGAGGCTCTGATGGGGGTTTATCGCTTAAAGGACGAGGACTGGGACGAGGCCTGTGGGAAACTGTCGTTCGAGAAGAAAGTGCAATGTAAGGATTACTTATATTCTAGTTAGTAATTAAAATATCACGGTATTAAAATAGAAGTGTGTGAGAAGTGTGGGTAGGCTGCCTGCTAACACCAATATACCGTGTACGCTCCTATTGAGCAGAAAGTGGGTGCAAATCCGATCATAAGGACTCTCAGGATCTAGCCCTGTAACACCAATTGCAGCAAACACCCAAAGTGTAAAGTGGTCGAGTTTTTCGTATTTATTTTTGCAAAAAAAAATTACCTTATTAGACAAAAAATAAACAGGAAACAACCAAGAGTTGATACCCCATAAAACAGACCTCTGCCGATTAAATTGTTAAAATTTCAACTCATTGCCAAAGCCAATTGCGGGACCCTTGACGCGTTCCATTACTTCTTTAGCAAATGAAATAAAATAAATGATTTTCACTGATTTACATCTCATTTTCATCAACTTAACACTCACCCAAGGACGCAACATTCAAAACTTTAATGCATCCTATTCCAGGAATGTTTTGCATTAAGCGTCTGTGAAATGTTGGTTTTGAGTGTAACGCTACCCTGTGAGCCTTACGTTATAAACCAACATAACGCACAACACAAACTTGTTGCGTTAAAAGATGGCGTTACGTTTATGAAAACGAGCTATTAACCTTATTTTTCAGACGGACTGTTTGGCATAGCCATCGCTGTACTGATACTCACCATCTTCATGATCGTTTTAGCGATCTACGCGCGCTCGCTCTTTAACCAGCTCGGAGCTCTGAAACGACAGAACGAACTCGATTACCAGGCGAGATTACGAGCGCTCCCACCCAAGCCTGGTCCCCGCCGCCGCTCAGAGACCATCCCTCTGCTGGGGGACCGGCGCAGATTTGATATACGTGCATAGGCGTTCTGAAGATAACAGATCATGAAATTTCTATCAATTTGGAATGTCACTGAACAAATTAAATTAACACTGAGCTACTAGGTATGTCCTAAAAACATTCATCCAGTGTATAATAAAATATCTAAATAGGGATGACACTGGCTATGGCCTCTTAAACTTCAGTTCTAGCCTGCCTGCATTCACCACCAGATGTCCCTAGAATACATCATAACGTGCTCAAATATTTTTCCAAATTTTGCCATTTTGTTTAGAGAATTATCAAGTTTCTAACAGCTATATTATCTTTAGATACAGAATAAGAAAGCTGTAGTTACTATTAGAAACAATGTCAACAAATAGTTATTTCTTCAATGCAAAGGGAAAAATGCTGATAATTTCTCATTTTGCATCGGAAAGAAAAGATTGCACAAACCAATATTTTTTCTTCCATAGTGTCATCTACGATAGGTCACTTCAACATCCCAGACACTATTTTAAGCAATGGTGAGCAAAATTCGTATTAGTGATATAATACAGTACCTTAGGAGAGCTCTTATGTTCACACGATTGATAAAATTTCTGTGTAATGCGGAAAGTTTATTAAAATGCATTAGAACAAAACGATTAACTGGGAGAAAATAAAGACTGTTTTGTTATTTTTATTGTTTTTATTTGAAGATCTGTTGGGATATAACTGTTCATGAAGTAATGATAATTACTGACCCTAACTTAATCCATTAACCGCAGTTTGTTAAGTTTCTAGTTGAGTCTAAAATAAAGTAATTACAATGTACAGCTCCGTACATGTTTGTACAAGTAAAATAATATGAAATACAAGTTTTTATCAAGATACAATTAAGGTCACAAAAGTTAATTGTTATTCTGTCAGCAGAGTTATGTACTTGTCCCTTGATGATTAGAAATTCAAGGTTTTACAATTACAAATCCTGTTTAGTATGGAAAATAAATCAACATTTTACAGTGCTTATATTGCTGGCAATTGGAATATTTTTCAGTCTTTTAAATTTAAGTGAATTTACCACGTGTAACAACTGCATATTTAACATTATCCTTGGAAATACAAGTGAACATTAACAACAGGAGGAAATAAGGTACACATTTTGGCAAACATTGAAATTATCATCTGTTGTTGCAAAAAAAATTTTTGCTCAATTTACAAATTTGACAGAGATTCCTAGTTGCAATGTGTAAAAACCTCTTTGTAAACAGTTACCTATAGTTACATGTACAATTGCATAATTATTTACATATGTTCACCATCTTGATACATTTCAATTAATTTACATAATTTCCGGGCAGCAATTTTACCTTACCACGTCAAGTCTTTCTCGACATGGGAAAATTTTGACAGAATATTTTTATTTGTTTTGCTTAATTTATCGAATAGCAAACCTCACAACTTCACTTTATCTACACAAAAGTTTACAAAGGCAACGTGCCTCTAAAATAAAAATTAACAAGCTTCTCTTGCGAAAAAACGAACAAAACAAATTGCACAATTTCCCAGATACAAATGAATGATGTGTGACCATTTGAGGTTTTCTTAATTGCGTTTCTGTGAGATCTGATAGATTTGTCAGATTTTGTTGGCATCACAATTCATACAAGGTAGTTTATGTGTTATTTGTAATTACAATTAAATCTTGTATGATAACTAATATTTGTACCAAAAAATAAAAATAAAAAGCAATGTGTGTCAAATTTTTGTTAATTTGTACTGAAATTACTAAAGTAATCAGATCTGATCTGGCAAAAACACAATTAGGAAAAACCTAGATTAATAAAAACTTATTGGTCAAATTCACCTTGACCTTCAGAAATACCTATTAATTCGAAAGAGTTTCATCCTGGTCGACTCGAAAAAGCCCTATGATTTCCGTAAATTGGAATATTTACAGAAATAATGTACATATGATGAACTGGCTGTTTGTGGCGGTTCATTTTAAGAACAATAGAAATTCACCAAGTAAATCTGTTTGCGTGCATATTGATACTGCCTTCTATTTACCCGTACACCCTTAGGAGGTGCTGGTACCTGCTGTTCGACTTTTATGCACTGAGACTGAACCAAAATAAACACACAAGTTTTTCAGTAATTCCTTTTACTAATAAGTCTAACTAGACTAATTACAAAAATGAATGTGAAATTGACATTTTATTACACAGTTACTAAAATTTATACAAAGGTTCAAATATTTGTTGCTTTTAATCTAGTTTAGATAACTGTGTAATCAAAAAATTAAAGCCACGTGGAGTTTACTAATTAGTCTAATTAGTAAAGTGAATTTCCAAAAAACCTGGCACAACACACAATAGGGACCATTGGTTCTGTCTCATTTAGATATGTAACAATGAACAGGTAACTGGTTATGCACCATTTGTCACAGATGTCAACACTAAACACATCCAATTATTCAATCTACCACTCACCGCAAATAATTCTAAATAGAAGCCATATCAATATACGAACGATAAGGCGTGGAATTCTATCTTTTCCAAAATGTCATTTAAAACCAAAAATGAGTCTTGGATTTTCTCAATCATGTACAAAATTGGAATGTTTGACAAGTGAAGATGTGGCACATTGCCCATGAAGGTGCCTGGTAAATACAGTACAAATCTCAGAAAATTAGCACAGGTTGGGAGCAATAGACTACCACGCCGTGCTTGCGGTAACACGAAAACCAACGCAAACCCATATTTTTCCAAAACACGCTAATTTACATGTGTAACGTCGTCATTTGTCAAACCTTTCCTTCTTGAAATTTGTAACTTATACACTTAAATCGCGAAAACTTTGAGATCTCAGTGACGGAGTTTTTCTCGGTATTTAGTACCTCGCCGTGTAGGGGAGTCCGCCCCCGTGGATGTCCCGGGGACCCCCGCCGTACGCCCCGTAGGCGGGGTTAGGACCCGGGCCGCCGCCGCCGTAGCCTCTGCCCCGCCCGTACCCGAACCCAAAGCGGTCCCTGAAGCTAAAGTCCGGGTAGGAGTCTCGGGAAGGCACGCAGAACAGGAACACGGCTCCGATCAGAACCATCACCGCCGCCACACACACTAAAAAAAGGAGAGAAAAATGTTAGTAATGTAAAAATGAGTGTAAAAAAATACAGGTACGGAGAAAACATGTCATAACATTGCTTCGCCAGAAGAGCTGGCACCCAAATTCAGCTGATTTGGGTGAATGCTGGTCAGAGGCTACGAACGTGTGTCCATCCATCTCAAATTGAGTGGGGCTCCGATTCGCAGTCTTGTGACAAAGAGACGAGCGCCCTTAATGGATCGGCTACGATGTAAAAGTTTCAACTGCAAGGGCGGATCCAGAATTTCTCATTGGAGGGGGCGCCCCGGTGCCTTGAGGTTGGTGGATACTCATACTGTCAGCTGGAGCTCCTTGAGGCCAAAACTCCCTTGTACAACATTTGACTCCTGAGGTTGGCATCTGATAATTTCTAGGGTCAAATTTAGATGGCGAACTGGTGCAATTGACCCTCTGAGTAACGTACACTGATCCAACGACCAAAACTAAAGACGTCGTGGTTTGTGTATGTAAAGTGATAAAGTTTGTGTTCTTGTTCTAGTTCTTGTTCAGAAGCAGCAGTCCAACACAAACGCACGCACACCTACACGCACGCGCGCACAGATACTTACCAAGGTAGAAACACCAGTCTAGGTCGAACGTCGGGAAATCATCGTCGTAATTTCCTCCGAAAACTCCGACAGAGACGATCATGAAAATAACTGTTAAAAGAGAGACGTTGTTTTCCATTAGAATCATAAGGTTGATACAGATCATTGCATTACAAATAGTCTAGTACGTTACATTATGTTATGAATGCAGTTGGCAGCGTAGTAGATCTTCATTGCAATTCAAATGGTATGTTAGGAATTTAGTCAGTTTTGCTATTACAAGCGAAGTGTGTGATAATATTTTGGACTTCCCACAGTAAGCTAGTGGACAAATGTTAGTAGGTAAAAATCTTGATGTGGCAGCACCTGACGGTCCTTAAATCCAATGTATATTTTGTATTCTGATGGCAATGGGAGTGAGAAAGGGTTCCAGTCATGCTTACCAAGTTGGCAGGTGTCACACTCGGAGGTGACTCAATACAACCCTGGCTTTATAAAACATGATCAAAGCCACTTGAAGTCCAAAACATGGGTACTAGTGGCCCCACAAATGGCGTCACACTGGTCGCAGATTAGCAGATTACATACTGTGACGGTTGCCACCAAAACAAAACTATTTTTTAATTTTTTGTTGGACCAGGGTCCATTTGTGGGGCCACCGATTTCCCCTGTTGCCCCTGTGTTACCTTCCCGATAAAACTTGAACAACAAAGACAATCCAGTAGGTTGCAAAGCCGTTGCATTCCAAACCTAAACCAGTTTTGGGAAATTAAGCTGTCACTTTATTTTTTGTAGGTGATAATATAAGTTCTCACATCTCAGATGGCAGCACCTGCAACTTTCAGCACTGCATGTCTACGAACTCCGAGTTAAACAGTAAAAGCCGTTGCATTCCCAGGGGAATGCAAAGGCTTAAAAAGATACAAATATGAGACACTTACATGTCATGAAGAGCAGGGAGATGATAAGAGCCTTGATAAAGAAGTAGCGGCTGTAGGAGCACAACCAGTAGACGAGGAGAGCGAATGACAGGATGAGGAAGATGAGCGATATCGTCGTCATCGCCTGTGTCGCTGTGAACCACTGCAGATCTGTGCGAAAATGAACCAGTACAGGAAAATTAGAGCAATTAAAATGTAGGTTGTGCTTGTCATACCTGTTAAAAATGGCCCGAGTTACTGGGTAACCACTAAACTCTTTACATTAGTTACTCTTGACTTGACAACTGATCGTGCATGGGTCCCATGCTGTAAACATTGACACCAATTTCATGAACTGAATAACGTTGTAGTTAAGAATCGATTTTTTTTCTTATTCGTCTAAATTCCTGCTTAGTTGGCTCGTTATTACCAGACATGTGCATATCAGTCATGAAGATGGACACTTCATTTAATGGAATTTCACAGTCCACTACAGGTCTACGTAATATACATAGGAACTAACATTTCAAAAATTAAAAAAAAAACAAAAAAACCCCCCACAAATCAACGCTGTGCTATTGATGTATATGAAAGCACATCAATAATCTGAGATATCATCTACCGGAGGACCTTGATTTGAAGGCCTCCTAAGCCCATGGGTTAAACAATGAGAAATTGCTTTGGAACATGAAACAATACAAAAGATTATTAAAGTCATGTTTTCTTGACCATAAACTATAAGGTATTTTACTATTCTTTGTCTTTTTTGTCTCATCCTTTACAGTAAAATCTGTATTGGGCGAACTCTCCATTTTTCTTGGAAAACAGTGCGTGGATGACAGTATTTCGCCCAATCGCTAGTACGCCCAAAGCAGACACGCACGCACACACGCACGCACACACACTCACCTGGACTGTTTTCCTCAACGAGGTTACTACAATTTTCAGCGTCTCCACTTCCCTCACAATGCTGAAAATCAACAGAAAATCCAACTGATATGATGAAGTACATGTCACTTGAACAATGTGATCGTGTAGACAACAAGTTACCAGAACTTCCGAGTAAAATCTGTACTGGCTGAACTCTCCATTTTTCATAAAAATGTACGTGGATGACAGTAGATTCGCCCGATTAGCAAGTACGCCCAATGCTGATTTAACTGTAATCCATTGCGGCTGTTTGCATATTCGCACAGGTGACCTTGATAACCTAGTTAATTGACCTAGTTATTTGACCTACTTACCCGCCAAAGTCCATAGTTTTCGTCTGTGCCTTCCATCCAGTAGGGGGCAGAAAAACCAGTGATAAATAGGACAAGGGCTGGAACGATAGTAAAAAAGTTTCAAACAGTGCAGATGTTAACGGAAATCTAAATGACACAAGTTAATTGGTACCACTGCAATACAAATTGCAAGTAGGAAATATAGCTACAAATAAAATACAATGTAGTAAGGGTGACTCGAACAGGGGACCTCTTTTTGTACGTGCTACAACAATCTAGGTATTTCTTAATCTGTACCTAGCCTCATTTTGTCTAATTTGTCTAATCTGTCTAATTAGATAGGATTAAAATGTGCCAAAATATACCAATTTTTTATATGACACTGTGTTCAGGGCATGTGAATGAATCATTTCTGGTATAACTACCATATTGTACTGTTTGAATGAACTGAATATATGTATCATTATCGAAATTAGCACATTTCATTTCTATCTAATTAGACAGATTAGGCAAATTAGACAAAATATGGCTAGGTACGAATTAAGAAAAACCGCTATTGTCTTTTGCTACTCGCTTGTTGCATTACACCAACGTGAAGTTGATTCGCTGGAATTAATAAAATATAAATGTACTCTGATGGGCTTGTTAACTGCCCATGTCCCCATATTAATACCCCTGTACAGACTGCTAACACCCCTATACAGACTATTAACCCCCTACACAGACTGCTAACACCCTTGTACAGACTGCTAACACCCCTGTTCAGACTGCTAGCATCCCTACACAGACTACTAACACCCCTAGACAGACTGCTAACACCCCCATACTGACTACTAACATCCCCATACAGGCTGCTAACACCCCTATACAGACTACTAACACCCCCATACAGACTACTAACACCCCTACACAGACTGCTAACACCCCTACACAGACTGCTAACACCCCTATACAGAATACTAACCTATAAACAGAGACAGCACGACGAGACCGGGGAGGAAGTAGCCGCCCATGTCTCCACACTCGTCGAACAGACCGCCCAACCCGTAGCCGCCGTAGCCTCCCCGCCCATAAGGGTCCATTGGCGGCCGGCGGGCGTAAGGGTCGCCGTAAGGTCCGTCTCGTGGGCCGTACATACTCTGGCTGAAATAATAAAAATGCATGTTACTGTGTATGGACGTTTAGAAGAATTATCTTTTTATTTCCAAAAACCTGTTTATGTATCTAAATGGTATTCATTTTGTTTCTATGCAAAATCCGGATTCCCCTTGTACGTCTATTTAAATATTTCGGCATTTTAAACATCAAATCAGTGCACGTCACGTTCCATCTGCCGCAGACAAATGAAATACTACCCCTTCCTCCTGAACAGAAAATGATCACAATTTAGCCAGCTGTCTCTCTGGACACAGGTGATCCAAAATGAAATGCACAGTAGGTTCGTCCAAATGCCAGTATGCTCAATGTAGATTTTTATTCGAAATATTCCAAACCTGCTATTATCTCTCTCTCTCTCTCTCTCTCTCTCTCTCTCTCTGACAGTGCATTTCTTTCGCCCCAATTATAGGCAATTTTTGGCCGAAAGAAATGCACTGTCAGAGAGAGAGAGAGACAGAGACAGAGAAAGAGACAGACAGACAGACAGACAGACAGACAGACAGAGACAGAGACAGAGACAGACAGACAGACTGACTGACTGACTGACTGACTGACTGACTGACTGACTGACTGACTGACTGACAGTATCGAAAGTAATGCACAATACAAAACAAATTAATAAAGCTTGTACTTGCTAGTTTATTCCAAAACTGGTCAAGGTTAAGTGGATGAAAATTGACGCATTTGAAGAATTTTCCCCCAATTTTTCTTCCACTCAAAATTGTTAATATTCCATAACTGTTTGATTCATCTTTTTAAACATTTTAAATTTTCGATTGAATGTGTAAACAATTTCACACTGATTTACACATTTTATATACATAACCTAATTAGACAAAAACTCGCGTCACAAAACTTTTAATGTGAACTCTATTGACCAAGGATGTTGAAAGTAACACCAAAACCGTACAAATTCACTGTTCTCTAAAGATAATTTGATATGACCTCAATAGCTGTCCGAAGTTCTTCAAGTTTAGTTTCTATCAAAATCGTAATTATTTTAAAAATTCCATAAATACACGACTTTAAAAATATACTTTACTTCTACACTGCAATTTAATACAAATAATGGTGCATCTTGTGACTCACAAATATCTCAAATGCCAAAAGTAAAATAACAATATTCTTCCACGGTACCTGGACAACTGGGGCATGAAACTTGTGTTCAAAAACCTATCTATCTCAGTTCAGTCTACATGATACATAATAAAGGGCGTTTTGGGCAAGTGAAACATTTATATCCTTAAAACTCTACACAGTACTGTAAACATGTAGAACTAATGTTTTTCATGTGTTTTATATGTGTCAGTAAGGACATATGAAACATGTTATGTCATTAAAATTTTTCTTTCAGTTCTATTTTAGAATTCAGTTTTCGAACATGTGAATCCAAATAAGGGAATTTATATTTGTTTGCTACTAGATATCAATTCAGTTGATTTATATAAAAATCTACAATATTTTAAAATAAAAAATCAAGATTTAAATAAACATAAGAATAATCTGGACTAATATAGTTTTCAAGTTCCTTTGTGTTATATTAATTCAATGATGATTGCATCATGAATATGTTAATTATCTACAGGACCCTTACAATTAAATAATTTAAGGTCAAAACGCTAAAAATTTCATGTCAAACTAACTGCACGAATGAAAAAATATCATGAAAATGAGCAAACACATATGATGGCTTGCATATCTCTGAATCCTTTTCATAAATTATGATGACAGTATCAATTGTTTCGATTATATCTAATTTGCTGCATTTTTACAATACTTTCAGTCAAGTAAAACTTCGAGTATTATTGTTCAGTTAAGTGTTACTATTGTAAAGTTATTCGCAAAAAGAATTCCAAATCATGTCATGCTTTATGACAATGTGAAGAAATAGAAAAATGGCAATGAAAAAATATCTATTAATTTCATCCTAATTGTAGTGCCACTTTTTTACACTTTAAAGATTTCTTGATGTGTTGATATTTCAGCTTGAACCCTTTCTAACCTTATATTACTTTAAAATATGAAAGAGGTTAGTAGAGTTCATAGGGTCATATTGTTAAGACGTGAACTCCTTATTACATTAGCCTAACACTTAGAATTTTGGTTATTATCCATTTTAATTTAATTTCTTGGTTGACGTCATTACATATTTGAATGAACAAAATGAGTCAAACTTTATGTTGTCTAAATTACCATTAATTAGATTTATTTACTAATTTATATGATACATTTGTAAAATTCTGCGTTTCAACTAATTTTGAAAACATCTTATGGAGGTTGGATTGGAGTCAATTTTAATTTGCTGGCCATAAAAGGTTTAAAATGATAAACAAACATAGACTAAGATCACTAGGTTTCCTTTCTTCCCCAATTACATTATATTGTTTACCAGAACATTAACACACTAAGTAAAGTTTTCTTTAAAAAATCTGAAACAACATTTAAAAAATGAACAAACATTTCTTATCTTTTTTGGTCAGATAAATAAATTAGGTTTAATTATAAGTTTAAAAGAAACCAAGAAATCCAGCTTTCCTTTTCTCCAATTATCATTCTTGATCGCAATACATTTAAATACATTTCTTACCTTTTGTGAATTAAATAAATAAATAAGTTTTAACTGTGTAACGTTACTCCCTCAGTGACCAGCAGTAGGAGCACAGCCCTCGTCCCTGTATATGTAGGAGATGGGTTGTAGGTTAGAAACACCCAACTCTACATCCCTCACAGCAGCATGAGACGTTACGCGACGGTTACCGGGTCGTCACGTTTACATTCCCCTACTAGTGAGGTTAAGCAACACGGTTTTCTTCGCCCTGCACGTGTATTCATGAGAAAGTATTGGGGCTGTTCGATTTACACTTTGGTGTGCACTGTGAGTGTGGTGCATCAGTGCTCCAATCGAACAACTAAGTGTGTGGTGTATTTCCCATTGCACCAACACACCAACATCCAGAGGTGGTGTGTTGGTGTGACACACTGAGTGTGGTTTTGTACACCAATCGAGCACTTGTACCATTTTGGAGTGTGAAATCTGGGCTAAATCGAACAGCCCCGTTGATTTAGACTGTAATGTTGCGCTACGAAATATGTCTCAACGGATCCTACCTCAGTTACTCTGCTGTGTTGCGTTTTGCCGCTGAGATGGAATCGGGTGAGTTAAGAATTCTTCATGCCAATACAAGTTGACGTAAAACGTGGTGCTTGACCTTGTCTATTCGGGGACAGTTTCTTTTGTGCGTGTTCTGCTGTGTGTGCACTCAGCTGGGCTGTATTTAGTGAGGTCAAGTTACACGGTTCTCTGCATCTGATTTGATGAGAAAGTTTATCTAAATTAAGTAGCAGGGGTGGATCCAGGATGTTTTTCGTAGCAGGACAGTTCAGAAAACTTAAATTTTGAAACGTTCGTTTTTATTTTTTTCAGATCATTTTTACGTTTAAATAACATTGAAAACATTTCACCCCACTGAGCCCTCACCCTAAAATCTACAGATTCCATCCATTCGCCGGTAAAAATTTTACACCTTCGCTACATAAAGGTAATTCTCGTAATGATCTGCAAGCAGGAACACGTAGCTTGATCCTACTGTCCGTGTTCACTGATCTGTAGCATTATTATCACTCTACCGTGGCTGATGTACACACACAGTGACCTCCGTTCTTTACTAAACTACCGTATTCACTCGTATTGCGGGGCAGCTAGGTTAACAGTCAGACAAGAGAAATGGGATTAAGAAAAGCGATAAATTGAAATGAACAGAAATACTGCCAAAAAGAGAGTGAGAGAGAGAGACAGGGACAGAGAGAGAGACAGAGAGAGAGAGAGAGAGAGAGAGAGAGAGTGAGTGAGGGAGACAGACAGAAGGCAAACTACGGTAATTAATAAGACAGTGTTGAGTAAAAATGATGAAATATGACTTTACGTACAAGTCTATATTTAAATTTCAAAGATTGCCTAGTTTGTACACCAGATTTTTTCTTATTTTGATACATCTTGCAAATGAGTTGTTTCGGAGCCCTCCAAGTTGAGTGACAGGAATCTTAGGGTCAACTCTAATATACTTAAAACCAAACAGACTCATGCCTTTTTACGATGAATAAATGTAAACAGTACATAAAGATCTGTCTGATCGTTTCTGAACGCCTAGTGAGCCCCGTAGGGTACAAGTTAGCACGTAACGCTGCTGTGTAGGCAGCCCGTTTTTGATTCCCAGACAGGGTAGAGACATTTGTGCTATGCTGAAAATTACCCCGGGTAAATAAAGATACTCCCATGGTAGCACAGCTTACATTCAAATTCAAACTGTAACAGCCGCTTTATAACTTGAGTGCCTTGGGATAACACCCTAGGATATTACCAGGAATAAAGACTACAGTAAATCCACAACTCTCTCTTGTTTTATACCCACACAACACAACAACATTGGGCAGCATCTCAATAAAACACAACCTCATCAGATCAAGGTGTAAAATTGGTACCAGTCCTATGTGGACAGGGCTGTGTATCAATAGTAAATTAACTTAAACTCTATCCTCATATAAAACTTGATTAATCATCCTCTTACGTGTCACCATCACAAGGCATGAGTGATGGGTGTGAGATTGAACAATAGTTTATTTGAAACAATCCTCAACCACATTCCTTATTTACAATTTCAAGATAAATTCTTCAGGTCTTCAGGTCATAAAACTATCGAATTTACATTAACTTTTGTTCCTAATGTCAAACCTTGACCTTCTGACTTGAAGGTCACGGGTTCATATCCCACTGATGAAGGTTATCCCGATTGGGCGAGTCGCAAGATGTTTAATTCGAACCTGACCGATGAGGGTTTTCTTATTTGTTTCGAATTTCCAGGCCGATTAGCCAGATTTGGCAGGGAAGTTTATACTATTTCTATTAAACGACCAGTAACAGTGACGAATGTGTAGAGGACATGATTGATACTGGGCCTGCGAGAGTCAATGCAATAGCACACACTATGGTTAAGTAAGTTCTCTGCCATGGGTTTTAAGTTTTAAATTTCCTCAGAAAATTTTAGGCAGAAACTTTAATTAAACTTCAACTAAATTGAGATTTGCAATATTAAAGTTGTAAAAGAGATCCGTACGTAACAACTGAAACTTCATTTATTTCCCGAATGTTATTATATACACATATTACAATACAAATATTGCTGTATTGGTACATAGATATGAATACATATACTTAATTCAATTTTCATGTATGTACATCATCTATGTAAGATTTATGTTACATTAATTGTTCTATGTATCGGCCGAAATTTATTGTCTATTTGGAACAATAGGACGTCACACTGTGTGAGTTTCTATTGTCCTCAAGCTGGACTAATTTAAAATTGTTTTCAATTTACAACAGTACGAACATTTACATTCTCTTATTTCTCAACGAATCTTTAATAAACATAATGTAAACATGTAAAATAACGAATCTTGTGTCGCACAATAGCACACAATATCTAGTCTTACCTAGATATCCTGGAAGTTACAGGTTTGGGGTGTTTTTCTGAATAGATAAGAATTTCCCAAAGTTTAGTACAAAAATATAATTGTAAAATTTGCAATTTATTTTTAAAATTGTCTGATACCAACCAATAGTTACAGTTCAAAAATAGATTGTGATGATGAGTTCATACAAACCGTTACCAATTTTAAATTACTCTTTAACTGTGATACAATTATATTTTTGTCATTTTAAAGAAGATTTCTTAAACTTATTCTGCCGATTTCTATGATTAACGATCATAGGTTAAAAGTTGTATAACAACTTTGTACAATACAAAATATTTACTTGAATTTTTCACAATTCTTAATAAACAGGAATATAAAATCGCGTTGAACCCAGTGGAATTTTCACTGGAGAGTTTTAGATGATTGAAACGTACTCCACGTAACGTAACGTCCTGTCTGGAATTACGGAAACGTTACGTTTACGGATACAGAGCAAAGATCTAAAACTTCCCAAATTTCTTTTCTTTTGACATTTTGTCACTGGATATTTTACCAATTTATCTGCGTTTCAGTTGAGTAAATTGTACAAATATTACACAAAGTACCATTTTATCATGACGTTGATCACCTAAGAATTTCTGTTTCAATTTGGAAACAATAGATCCTATTGTTTTACGAGAGAATCTATTGTTTGAAACTGAACTGAAATTCCTGATATTGTTTTGTCTGAGATTATATCTTAGGTATGAAATTAGTTCATTTGGGGAAAATGAAAAATTCGCCTGATGCTTTTTTACATACATTCAAGCACAATATAAACTTTTATTGTCCCCAAACTGCACTAATTTCATCACATATATCAGCTTTCCATTTACTGTTAATTCTTGAACTTTGTAGAACAAAAGAATTCCATACAATGCTATTACTGAAAGTAAAAAAACAGAATGAAATTCAATTGTCTCCAAAATAAGCTGATTTCATAAGATGTATAAAGTCCATTGTTTCAAAACTTATTTGTATTTCTTGCTATTGCACTTAGTATCTGCTACTGTAAGGCATGCTAGGGTATGGGTATCCACTTGCTCCGTAGGGCTTGGCCCGCGGGGGTAGAGAGTTGGGGTACACGTGGGCCACGGGTTCCGCCGTGCCGTATCCTGGTCGTGGGCCCATGGGCGCTGGGGGCGGGGGTCGCGGGTAGTCGAACCCAAAGCGGTCGCGGGGCCCGTAGCTCGGGAAGGACTCACGGGAGGGCACGCACAGTAGTAGGACCGGAACGAACATGATGATGCTCGTCGAAACGTCAACTGAAAAATAAAACGAAAAATTAGTTAAAGTAAGAGCTTAGACATCTGCATTTATCATATAACAGCTTGCAAACTGCTTCCATTTTCTAGGCTGCTGGATGGCCTGTTTACATGGAACAGGAAATTGCATGTACTTGTTTGTATCTCAGTAAATCAGCCTTACTGCAACGAGATGTAAAATTGGTACAGAAAATGTTTCTAATAACTCAAATGGCCGAAAGACTTTGTGGGCTTTTCCCATTCTATTTACTGTGAATTACGATGGAGTCTGTTGGTCATTTTGCAAGGCGCACTTAATAGGAAATCTTTCTTTGTTTTAAGTTTTTGTTGGACCAGGGTCCATTTGAGGGGCCACTGATTATCCCTGTTTTGGCCTTTGCATGACCTCTTCGTGGGTTTTAAAGCCAGGGTGGATCTGTTGCCTGCACTCTTACGTGCTTATGTGCAGTGATCCCAAGGATCAAGTCTGATGCTACGCCTGCCTCTTCCACTAATAGGGGTGCAGATGTGTGTACAGTTGGCTGGCTCACATACATCAGTCAGTTAAAGTTACAGTTTGCAGTAATCGGAGTTCTACTCCCTCAACTGACAGCAGAGATGTTGGACAGTGTTTCAGTTAATCACAGCCTGACTACACCGAGATGTAAAATTGGTACCAGGTAAAATTGGCAAGACAGGCTTGAGTACTGTCGCCCTGTTTGGGATGTAATTTGCCCCTGTTCCAATTGTCTTGACATAATTTGTAATTGTAATAGCTGAATGAAGAGCCAAAATCGCACATCTAATTACTCAATGCTGTAGCTGTAATATGTAAACTCACCCAAATAGAAGCACCAGTCGAAATCAAAATTGTTGCCATCCATGGCATTGGCACCGTAAACGATAACTCCGACTAAACTCAGGATAACTGAAAACAGAGAGTGGACTCAGATAATAACGAGAATTATCCTAGCGGCTAAAGAGTCTATCGCTGGAAGAGTGAACACAAGTTTGAACAGAGTTCACAGCCATGCACCTCTTTCCCACCTGGTTCCCGGTGCTTTTTTGAGCTCATGGACGTTTTAGGTTACCCATCAAAGAAGTCTATCAACGCATGCGCGATAGACTTATGAAAGATGTTTTAGAACTCGTTTTAACGCTGTTGTCGAATTACCTGGCATAAACTACAGCAGCTAGTGAAATTCCTGCAAGTTTGGAACAATAGAAATTCAAAAGTACTGTGTGCAATTCTTTTATTCTTTCTTTTGTTCTATACGCATCCAAATTTATGGAAATTTCACGACCTGGATATCCGGATATTGGTCAACTACTGAAATGTCTTACTCAATTTAAGCGATGTTCAATGCTTGATTTCAAAACTCCAGTAGTTGTATTATCCCTTAAAATTGCATACAAATTGTATGTCACATTGTATGTCACATTGGATTTAATGTTTAACCAGTAGAGGTTTTTCCTAATTACATTTCTGTCAGATCTGACAGATCTATCAGATTTGATTGACTTCATAATTCATACATAATTCATAGGACATATGTTGTGTATTATTACAATTAAATCATGTATGATGACTAATTTTTGTAGTAAACAATTTGTCTTGCATTTTGTTAATTTGTACTGAATTTATTAAAGTAATAAGATTTCTTAGATCTCACGTATCTGGCAAAATCCGAATTAGGAAAAACCTTGAGTGTACTTGTAATATGCTTCCCTACAAAACATGGATTTTAAAACCAAGTGACAGAGACCAACACAGATGTACTTATAAAAACGGTTGCACAATGGTCTTAAGCCAGACTTTTTTATTTGTTGGATTACGTTTCTCGCCTCTCAGAAATCAAGAAATCAAAGAAAAAGAAAACAGTCAGAGCCCAAATAATACAAAATCGTAACTTTCCGTCACTTTGATGAACATCTTTTGGAAAAATTATTCGTCAATTTTGTGAATTTTAGTCAAAATTATCAAAATGTGCAGCGAAGTCAATTATTTTCCGATCGCCGCTCTAAATAATTTCTTCCATTGATACGTAATCAAATAAATAAAACAGTCTGGCCTTAGAGGAAATATGTAAAATTAGAACCGCAACGAATAAAAATACATTCATTTATTGGTACTTACATGTCAAAAAGAATAAGACGATGAAGACAGCCTTGACGAAGAAGTATCTGGAGTAGGAGCAGATCCAATAGACAAACAATAATGTGGCTATAACCAAGGTGATGAGGGAAATACACATCAGCGCCTGTGTTGCCGTCAGCCAATCATCGGGGTCGAAAGCATCTGCAAATTTAACACAGAAAATCTGTTTAGTCAGGCCTCACTACGCAGCATCAAAACAAACAGCACGTCAGCAGTGATGAGGTTTCTACCAAGGTGGAAGAGTTCCTAGACGAATCCTTTACACGGCACTACCGGATTTCCCCGAAAGTTAGACCATCCTGATAATAAGATCATGGTCTTATTTGTAGGGAAACAACCCATGAATAAGACCATGGTCTGTAAGATTTGGGTTTTTTCAGTCCATCTTCTGTTTGTGTATTTCAATGCATGTGAGGAGAATAAAGCTACGCTATTTCACGCAGTGCGCTACCCTTGTGTGACTAAGATGTAAACTTCATAACAGATGTTTGGTGTATAAATATCACTTGATACAAGTTTTATTTTAAAGTTTGTCAAATGATCCATTTTAAACCTTTCCCCAAATGTTGGACCATATTCCCATTGATAAGACCCTGGTCTTAAAAATGTGTTCAATTTTATTTGCCATAAGAAGCCTTTAATAAGACCAGGTCTAATTTTCGGGGAAATCCGGTATTTATTGAGCTACTTGTTACAAGAGATGTGTACTCTGCAGCTGCATCTAGTTGACTGAGAGAGAATGCTGTGGCAGCTTGCCGTGGCAGCTTGAACGTTGGAATGCACTGATGCGCATGCGTGTCGTCTATTGTTGTATTATCAATTCGTTTCCATTAACCATATGCAATAATTCAGAACATTTCCAATTTCCAATAATTAGAGTACACGATAATCTGTGTGTCTGATAACTAATTAATTCTCATAAATATTC
>JBCAUI010119208.1:0-18596 GCA_038406195.1 Haplosyllis anthogorgicola
GTATGCCCATGTATAGGTGTGATCTCTTCAGTGCCTAATGTTCAAATGACCGAGCAGTTTCAAATTGTTTGACTATATCTATTCTTTCATCTTGTCCCGGAATGCTTAACGAACTGAAAGCGAAAATGCCAGTTACAATGGACTACAATCGATTCGGATCGTCGCTTCTTCCTTGTCGTTTTTAAAATGTCTTGTGCTTGCTTTTTTGAAGATAATGAAAGAAAACAGTGTCATCTGACGGGCTGCAGTACACTGTTTTAAGAAAGAACGTGTTATGGACAAAACAGAGTACGAGCAATACATTACAGGAAGCAATATTCAATAGAATGGTATGAAAACGTAAATTAATTAAAATGTAAATTAATCGTAGCTTTACAGAGATATATTTTAAAATAATAACATGTAAGAAAATTTATTATCCTAATATTGATCTAAATTATAAACAAACGTGGCATAACATAAAATAGAAATTGGAAAATTCCGTTGTCCAACGTGACAAAACAAAATAATTCACTGTAACTGTTAAATGAGTACCAACGCTAGTATGAAATAAGCACACTTTAGTGAGGCTCATTAAATGTCAAAGTATTATTTTTATGTCTGGAATTTCTAGATTGCGGAATACATGAAGATAGTTAAACTTACCATCGGTACAGTTAAATCCTGTCCATCCTGCAACGCATACACAAGAGATGACGCCACCTTCTCCCACGTCGCATGTTCCACCGTTCCCGCATATGACATCAGCACACGGGTGCGTCGTTGGTGCAGCCTCTGTGGGCGGTTCAGGGGTTTCGCTTTCCGTGGCTTCAGGAGGGGTTTCTACGGGCGAAGGTTGAACATCAGGGGACGATGATGTCTCTCCTTCTGGGTCTGTCCCCGCAGGAGTGGGATCTACCGCAGGAGGGTCACCCTCAACAGGCGCAACAGGTGTGGGGCCGTTGTTTCCAGTGACTACTTCCTCGGGGGTACTTTCTGTAGTGTTGGAAGAAACTTCTGGAGGAGAAACAATGGGCGAATCCTGAGCATTAGAATGTCGTATGAAGTGAGAATCAGGTAATCCAATGAGCAATAGCACAAGAGTCAAATATAACATTTGTACACTTGTCAGTTTTGGACGTTGCAGCCAGTTATTTGAACAATGTTGCTTGAAAATATTCCCTCTATGTTTAAATACTGTCAATTTGGAGAGGTGTTCAACGCAATGGCAATTGCGTGTAGATTTTTGTCTACCGGTTAATAAAGCTCTGTCTGTATCCATATTTTACAGTTTCTATAATATTTCACTGATCTTCTGTCATCTGAATAAATAAGGAAAAAATATGAACTACTGATACCAGGTTCGGCAAAAAGAAGAATTGCAAGTGACGAGAGATTTCACACCAGTAACTCTGTAAACATTCCACTGGCTCAAGTCTATTAATCCGAATGAGCAGTAAAGAGAAAGCCAAGAAATTACAACGCAGTACAATAACATCTGTTACAAGTTGAAGCTGTCACGAGAGGACATCATACAGGAAACATAATTGAGCCAAAGCTAAGATCAATTGACTAATTCCCGTACAAGGCAGCAGCGTTCGCAAGTAATATATGAAAATATTATAGTATTTGTCCCTTTGCAAAATCTGCCAAACGTGGTCTGGGCTATTTGACTGTGGTGTATCAGTGAGGTCCAGGAATTGCGTTTTTATGTGCAACAAATGTTATTCCAGTGATTCCATTAGTATATTGCATCAATTATGTCATAATTGCTTTTCATTATTTGTCTGATGAAATTTGATGCATTAATTGACTGCCTATGTGTTCTAGATTTCAATAGTCTCGAAATCTGTGTTGAAAGCATCTATTTTAGCAGAAGCCACACCTCAACATTACGTTAATTGCCATCCACGATTCAAATGCCCGGCCAAAGGACTTTTGGTGAAAGAAAGTGATTGGAAGCAGATTACTTTGATTGTGCTCAGCTTAATGAAAATACCAAGCGTCTCAAGGATAATATTAACATTAAGATGAAATCATTTCCGCCATAAGAGTTAGGTTTCATTTTGTCTAGATATTTATAAATATAGCTTCAAACATCCATTTCTGCCCTTATTGTGTACGAATACATTGCCAATTATGGTGTGTCTTTTAGAGTGAGGCAGGTCCTCCAAATCTTACAAAGAATCTGTCCTAAGCACGCATTAGTGGGCTGGCATTGAGCGAACTATGCCATCTGTACATATGCATCACATCTGATGGTCATAGACAACGTGGTAAGCCACTGAGATGAAGGCACCAGCCTTCCGGGGTATGTGAATGACAAAAGATACCTCGATACAATCTTAAGGTGACCCTCTACGTGGGTTAGCAAGGTCAAACGTGATTTAAATAATACAGGTCAACTCGATGCAGATGAAAGAAATCCTATAATGTTAGAAGCATAAGAAACGCACGATGTTCCTGCGTTCCCAAATTAAAGAAACTTTATTCTTCCAGATATCGGCTTGCAAAATAACGCAACTTTAATCATGATCAACAATATCAATGCCGAACAGATTATTCCCATTTGTTACCTGCTCTGTCAGTATTGTCTAAATACCGTTATCGTGATTCCCTTCCTCTAGTCAAAGAGAATTTCGGATTCATTCATTGCCTTTATTCTGTAACAATAAACTCTGTTGGGAAGAATAGTGAAGCCTATTGTCTCTACACTGAAGATGAGATATAAGACATTCCCACTACTTTTTTCCTCTATACATTCAAATCTAATTCTTTAGATCCTGCAAGCTAATAGTTAGCTACTGTGCCTGAAAACATTGAACTGTTGACCTTAAATAAAGTTATTGAAATCATGATGTGAATTTCAACATTTTAGTTACATTCGAATCTGACGACACTGGGATAAAAGCGAACCTTTCTGCAGTCAACGTCAGAATGTGTTTAAAATAAACCGCAACAGGAGAGTCACGTAGACGGGAAGTGTCCAATGTCCTCGTGTCCTTCCATTTTCCGCCATCAACACTCGGATGTAAGGTTTACCATGTCAAAGGTCTGGCATGCAAGGGCATACTTGGAGGCTTTACACCAATTCGTGTAGAGGAATAAACGTAATTAATTTTGGGAATCACGGAAATTTATGGTATTGTTCGAGATAAATGTACACCGTGAATATCTAATATTTCTGAAATTAACAACTTTTAGCACAAGGTTATCCATCTATATTCTTTCAAATTGATTGTGTGATACTAACATGATTCCTGTGTTATTAACATGAGTGTATTTAACTCAGTTCGTTTGTCTGAACAAAAACCGAAGTGATCGATTTCTGCAAAAATATGCACAGTGACACTTATCATTAGTGATCACGGTTTTTCCCATTAGTATATTGCATCAATTATGTCATAATTGCTTTTCATTATTTGTCTGATGAAATTTGATGCATTAATTGACTGCCTATGTGTTCTAGATTTCAATAGTCTCGAAATCTGTGTTGAAAGCATCTATTTTAGCAGAAGCCACACCTCAACATTACGTTAATTGCCATCCACGATTCAAATGCCCGGCCAAAGGACTTTTGGTGAAAGAAAGTGATTGGAAGCAGATTACTTTGATTGTGCTCAGCTTAATGAAAATACCAAGCGTCTCAAGGATAATATTAACATTAAGATGAAATCATTTCCGCCATAAGAGTTAGGTTTCATTTTGTCTAGATATTTATAAATATAGCTTCAAACATCCATTTCTGCCCTTATTGTGTACGAATACATTGCCAATTATGGTGTGTCTTTTAGAGTGAGGCAGGTCCTCCAAATCTTACAAAGAATCTGTCCTAAGCACGCATTAGTGGGCTGGCATTGAGCGAACTATGCCATCTGTACATATGCATCACATCTGATGGTCATAGACAACGTGGTAAGCCACTGAGATGAAGGCACCAGCCTTCCGGGGTATGTGAATAACAAAAGATACCTCGATACAATCTTAAGGTGACCCTCTACGTGGGTTAGCAAGGTCAAACGTGATTTAAATAATTGCACTGAAACATTACAAGTATTATTTCATGCAGATAGTGACCTCTTCTAAGGATAACCATCAATATGGAATATTGATCTGTACAAAATATCAATCCTGGTAGATAGAATTAGGAACAAAATTGTATTGATTGACTTCCATTTTGATGTACAAATATGACATGGCGTTTAATTGATGTCACTCGGGTGACCCATTAGATCCTTGCGGTCTCACAGCGGGACGATAGAAATGTAGCCATTCCGACAATTCATATTTTTAACCAAGTCAAGGATTAACAATCCAGTGGTAAAACACAACGGATTATTTAGTGAATGCATACAGGGATTTCTTTGTAAATAGCTATTTCTTTTTCGCCACATCTTTCCCCGGGGATTCGTGAGGCAAAACAACTGAAGAGATGCCAACCTGGAAATACGAACAGTCTCTGTGGTACAGCTTTGATTTCAATTGGATAGTAGAGTAAAACACATGTGTATAGAAAAAAAAATCGTGCAGCAGTATGAATCGTTTCGTTCTTCATATCGTATTTTAATTTAAACGCAGATGGAGGCATTAGTTAAATCGTGTTTGGCCTGAAGGCTGCCTGCATTGGGCATGGGCACTGGGACGTTGAACTTGGTTACGTTCGTTGTTTAATGCAGGCAGGCAAGATGGTCCAAATAAATGTTGGATATACAGAGAGGAATTAGAATAAATCAATTTTCTATTATTTATGATTTACCCTATCCGGCTACCAATATGGACTTTATGTCCAGGTTATTTTCGCTGCCAGGCAAAAGTGGGTTTAGTTGTAATTTAAATGCTGTCAGTGCCAATCAAAAGTTCCAATGAACGATATAAATCAAGCATTGTGCCATTCAATTGTATCGTATCCACAGATTGACACTCTGATACTATTCTCAAAACATTAAATCTGACTATAAACGAATCAAATTTAATCTCATAAAATGGCGCCTGGTGAAAACCCACGCCATGAAAAGGTCACTTTGTTTATCTGTTGAAACAAATCAAGCTGAGCACAAAATCTACCATATTTGGTAACTGATGAAAATCAATAAAATTTCGTATGGTAATTTCGCAGGTGAACGGTACAGTACTAGATCTGAAATTCGCTTACATGAGAGTTGATCGGTCTCAGCAATCTATATTTCAGAACGTTATTTCAGATTTTTTTTTTCAATTCCGCACCCAATTGATGAGCCATTGGACTTATCCCAGAAATACATAACTGGACATTTGTTTATATTTTTCTTGACCTAATAACTTAGTCAACCTTAACAATAAGTCCGTCTGGAAGGTTGCGATTTTTTTTGCCAGTCAATAGGTGCATAGTTATTTAAGTGCAACTTGTGTAAATCACCCAAACAAGACAATTTTCATTTTCCCAGCCGTAAACTTTACCTTACTTAATTCACTTGTTTGGAAGTAAAACAAATTCTGAGAATCCTGCAGAAATAACAACCAAAATGTATTATTAGTGTTAATTGCATCAAATCTTCAGTTGCCATGGTGAATTAATTAATCTTAAACAGCAAATACTACTTGATTAGAATTAATCTACGTGATATTGTAATTATTGTCTGTGGGAATTAAGTTGTCATCAATTGTTTCCACCTTTATTGAAATATGTTTCTTTTGTACCAGCATGATGAACACTGAGTTAAGAATGATATTAGGCGCCATGTATGTGTGTGTGTGTGTGTGCGTGCGTGTGTGTGTGTGTACAGATGTGTGTTGTGCTGGAGAGCGTGCATAAGCGCCATTTCTTGTTACAGCTTGGCCACAAGAGGAGGTGTTTTATTTTGAAACTTATAGAATTGTTGTATTTTTCACAGTTGCTTCAAAGTCTCACAAAATTGCGCTTCATTAATCCTTTACTTTTATCAATTTAGGTGTACTTTTCAACCTTTAGATAGACATTTTGATGTTACCGGTTGTACCTGTCAGGATTCAACATGCTTCAACATGTAATGATCTTTACGTTTGTGCAGGTAACATTACCACAAATTGCGTGCTTTTGTATAATGGTGTTACAAAAAAATCACATCACAAATTCTACTAATGATACATTTTCGTGTCTTGCTTCATCATTATAAATCAAATGAGCTGTTGAGTTCCAAGCATGGCATTTCACTTTAGGCCGGGTTTTTTTTTTTTAATTTCTTGATGTTTTGAGAGCGGCGGGAAACGTAATCCAACAAATTAAAAAAAGTCTGAATCATAGCCCAAATAATACAATATTGTAACTTTCCATCACTTCCACGAACATCGTTTGGAAAAATTGTTCATCAATTTTGTGAATTTTAATCAAAATTACAAAAGTGTACAGCAAAGTCAATTTTTATTTTTATTTTTTTTCTGACCGCTGCTCTGAAAACTTTCTTCCAATGATACGTAATCCAACAAATAAAAAAAGTCTGGCCTTACCTGATGGAATTTTACATCATTATCAGAATTCAACAGTTGTAAATGATCTTTGGTTAAACTGGTACATACAGATACTTTGCCAGAATTGTCTAGCTTGGCCTGCTCTTTTAATTATAAAAATGTCACCTTGCACGAGAGTACGAACAAATTGTTAAACTGGGGTTTTTTTTTCAGATAAAAAGTGGTAAATAGTCGATCTTACTGATGGCATTAAAACTAACTCAGTTCCTTTTGTCATTTAAAATATGCACAGACGATTAAAAACTGGTATGCGAATAGATTTTCGATTCCCGAGAATTTATCATTGGGAGTGACCAATCGCCGATGGAATCAGACCAGGACCTTGTTACCAGGTGGCAAATTGAGTTAGTTTATTCTCCATTGAATTAAATTGACATTAAACAGAAGTGACTTAAATATGATGATTGTCAGTGGGTCAATAATTACAATTGAAATTTAATCATCACTTGTGGCATGCTGTGTATCAATATAAAGAGCATGTGAGGGTAACTGCATTTGCCAATATGGATCAAATTAATTGTTCAATAAGAATTTTCATTGTCAACGTCCTGACATAAAATTCGTACTTTTATGCTTAGTGTTATTAGTAACACATATAAGTTATTTGAATACAACAGCAATGTTTAAAATATACATCTAACTACAAGCTGTTTCTACGCAACATGAATATGAGACAGTTTAAGCACCCTCATAGTAATACCGACCAAAATGCTCTAGATGAAATGTTTGAGAACAGGAAACAGTTAAGTTCAGAAGCACTGCTAAATATCTTATCATTGTTATTGAAATACTTTTATTAATTTCGATCAGTACGTGATATAGGAGGCTAAGCAGTGACCGAAACCTGTATTTAGGTTCATTATTGTATTGTTACAGTGAATTTGCATGTAAAAAATGTAAACAAACTGATGGGACAAGTCTAATGTTTATTTCTTAACACATGCCGTCTTTAACCAAACGCTCAATAAAAGCTGACATCTGTTTTATGGCTCTCCTAAAAGAGCAAGACCTATGGTAATGCAATACAAGTTGCACCAGATATCACGGAAGGACGAATGAAGTATCCCCTTGATGACAACTCATATGATATTCCTTTTAATCCGTGCACTGCGATGCGTACTACTCTAAAACAAATACACTAAGAAACTATCCATTCGTCAACCTGAGCCTTGTTCAACCTTACACCCCTTGCAACTGCAGAAGCGTCATGGGTTATGAAAACGCGCTGTAAATGTGACAAAATTACACAAAATTAATTGGTTGTACGTTTTCTTTATGCAAAGTATATACATACAGAGCTTTTGATAACAAGGAAGTTCAAGGTCAAGTATGCGGGCTCGTCAAAATTGACTCTGAAGATCCATTTGGTACAGTAAAAAAGTTACTGAGCTACCGATAAATAACCAAAGCTCACCCAGTAACCTTAGCAGGTAAATGTTCACAACACAAACAAGCTAATGTCTTTCTGCTATTTGTCTGCAGGTCACTTTCCAGGTTGACTATATTTGATTGATTACAACTATCAGTTGTCACCGTGTTACTTATAACCCTTCGCTGAAAGCATTAATTTGTAACTCTTCACGTTCATAAGTGCTTTAGACCAAGCGTGTACGGGTCACTCATTTTGTGGTTCTTTTTAAATGCCGCCCCGCCCACCGCCCCGCCCCCGTGTTTCAAGCTATTTTCGTTTCGATGCCGCTTTTGCATATATAAAATCTGAAATCGAGAACACTTTTAATTGTTCGGAATGCATTCACTGCCTTTTTTCTTAAAGATACAGACAGGTGTGTTAATCATGTGCACAATTAGAAACATACACCCACACGTAATAGAAATATTCATCTGTCTAAACATGTCACGATAACATCTATTAGACTTAGTGAGAAGCTCCTTTAAAGAAGTCTTACTGATTTGCCACAAGACATTTAGGTGAATTATCAGTTTTGATATAATGAGGAAATGAATGTAACCAGTTTGATAACAAGTGTACCATTGATACTCAGGATGTTACCTTGAATTTTGACGTTGGTTTCTCATACCTTTTTTATTTTATTTTTCCTTAACAGAAGAAGACAACTATGCCCTTAATTACGTTTCTAACATTGGGTACGCAAACCAATTTAATTTGGTAGTCAAATAGGCCAGGTTAACGTTGGCAGTGTAGACCCTAAACAAAAATATTTTTTCACTTTCCATCTGTCCGCACGCGTACCTATTTATTGCAAGTAATCATAGACACATAGTCTATGCGTAACGTACTTTGTGTAAAGCTGTCAATAGGGTACTTGTTGAATCATAACCAATACATTTGTGATGTTATCGTTTATCGTTGAACAGCTGTTACAGGCTGTATTGTATGCAGTTTGAGACATAAATCATTGAGTGTTGAAGTCAAAAACCTGAGATAAAGCCTGAATTTTACGCACTTGTTTCGCATCACATACGAATAACGCAGGCCGAATAGTGCGCAAAGAGGGAATTTACTCAAATGTTCCGCCCTCATGGCTGCAACGGAAAGTTACCAAGTCAGCCACGAGTTAGGTGTCATAAACAGACTCAGTCGTTTCCGCTGTAATGTTATGGAAGGTTAATTATGTGCTGTTAGATATGGTGCATTGTTACGTATTAGTCGAAAACCAATGAATCTTCTGAGCAAATGCAGGAAGATGCAACCTAAACACAAGGCTCTCAGCCTTTTACTATTATTGGCTTGGAAAAAAATGTGCGAAGCGTATTCTTTTCGAGCGAAATCAAAACCTTGCCCTCTCAGGTTCCAATGTTAAAAATAGGTCTAGATGGACCTGAGCTCATTTGGCATTACAGACGAAAATAAGACAATACAGGTCACAATATCACAAGGGTATAAATAAAGTATCAAAGTAAGATCAAATCTCAAATATGTGATCTATCAAAAATACAAATATGGCTGCCAAATTGGTAATATTAGCGGTATCAGTTTTATATTTACTAGAAATAAAGGTGGTATATAGATGCATAAGCCTACCAAACATGGAAGCTGTATTATTAACTGTACATCCAGGAGTAAGATTCAAAGAAAATAACAAATATGGCTGCCAATTTGAGAATAAGGGCCAAAGCAATATAATTTTTGGTAGGCTTTGAGAAGGGATATATGTGCATATGTGGGTAAAATATGAAGTCTCTATGAGCAATAGTGTGCTCAGGGCAAGTGTGCACAGACAATGCCAACAACAACAACGCCGACGACAATGACAGACAACGACAACTGACGACGGACAACTCATGATTCTGTAGGCTCTTTGGCAAGTATGCCAAATGAGCCAATTAAAGGACAGTGCGTTTTTTATAAAGTTTTCCATTAAACCTGTGGCTGTGTTCTTAGGATTAATTCAGCGGCTGTGTAACACAAATCAATGAAACGAGGTACTTCATCAGGCAAAGGTCCATTATCCACACTTCAATAGATTATTCCACGTCTAAGATAACATTTGAAGGCGAGTTCAAAAACCTGTGTCCTTGCCAGACAAAATGTTTTGTTCTAGGGCTAACTAGGGATAATTGATATTTTGTTCTACTGTCTGACTCCACCTAACTGTAGTGTTAACGTCAACATTGCAAATAGCCTGATATGTCCCTTGTTTAAATCAACGGGTTCTGAATGAAATCTTACTGACGGTAAATTATACACAAACAGACAATTCTACCTGTTCGGATACGCATACCTGTACTACCAGTAAAATCTAGCCAAATATGAATCTAACTAAACAAGATAACAATAGACTCTACATTGTCACACATGTCTTATCATGCAACGGAAACAGAAGGAAGCAGCTTACAAAAACACGAGCTAATGTTTTCAATCGAAGCAGCTATTTCACCTTGTCACAGAAAATGACATTTAAATTTTACAACTAAAGACTTTTATATTTACATGTGACATCTCAGTTGTAGTAAAGTCCAGTTTTTATCAGATTGTTCCAGGCAATCTTTAATCCATCATACAGGCCTTTAAGTTTCCAGGAGACACACCCTTAAAGTCATCCACATGTGCAAATAATTTCACATCCAAAGCTATTGATCTATATTTGGACACTGACTCATGTTTATAGGTCACAGTTAATTTATCTCGTGTCTCAGCACCCGGTTGGCAACATCCTCTCTGTTCACCAGCTTCTCAAAGCTGTATCAGGTAGTGAGAGAGAGACGGAGAGACATCAATGAAGATATATGCAGCTTCGCGACAGAACTATGGTTGAAACACCTTACATGTACATTAATATACACAGGTACAGCTGGTACTGTATTCATATGGTTTGCATAATTTATCATTTCCCATAAAAGCAAACAAATTATATTGCTCAAAACAATGAGGTAACTTTTTGGGTGTATTGAATGTAATAAAACATGAGAGTAAATTTCAACAAATCAGCGGATGTTGACGAATATTACATAATGTACTTTGATGTCAGAAAGTGAAAGTGAAATTAAATTACAGGGTATAGATCTGTACTGGTTTTCTGTATATATGTCGGATTCTTGTGTGTCTCTGGTAATCATGCACTATTACAGATTGCATCACTACCATGTACATGGCTAGTCTTTTCCTGTAACACTGCGTAAATTGACAGTGCGTAAACAACATTGCCAAAAGAAAAACAAATTACAATAACGAATATGACAGACTTATCTGTTTACAATAAAAAAACCGAAGCGTCACACTTGAGAAGCTAAGTTCTATCTGTGTTCGAACTGATCAGGCATTCCCTGGATATCTACCTACACAGCAGCTGTTCCCTGGATTTGCATTGATATACTTTTATGTGTAAATAACCGAATAACTAAAATTGATTTTCAATACATTCTTGGCTGGGAATCATAATGTCACATTGACCAGACGAATAGGGTAGTGTTTAGAGTGCAAGTTTTACATTGTTCTTAAACGTGCATTAAATCTACAATTTATTCGTACAGATGCAAACGAATAATACACTAGAGTGTCTGAACTTTCACATTTATTCTACTTTACAGGAAGCTTGGTCAAAATGTAAACTGAAATTGGGGCTGTATATTTTATTTCAGTAGTAGTATTATCAGTTCAAAAGATTCATTGTGGTACTGCTGTTTGCACACGACCCCATGTACCTTTTCAGTTTGAAATCAATACTATTTGTCCAAACATAGACTATTGATCTTTCAGTGTACAATATAGATGACGTCAGTAGAACGTGATTCGTGCATGTGAACCCTTCCGGACTATATCCGGGCTGGTAATTAACTTGAGAATGAATCAGAAAATACCTGAAGGTGAATTGTTCACATCGTGTTGGACATATGAAGTTCCTGGGAAATTGCGAACTTGCATCAAAAAAATTTCCTATGCTGTTTAACTGGGCGTTGTGCCTCCATATTTTTTTCAAGTAGTGTGTGTTGTGTTAACGCCAGTTATTAAAATATCTAGGTTGGTGACTAATAAACTGAAAATATACCTTTAAACAATCATATATATTAGCACTTAACATCATTTCCCAGCAGAGACAAACAATAAAAAGCAATACAAGCCCGTTTGCCTCCCATATCTGATCGCACCATTAATGAAATGTGTTTCATATCCCTGGCAAAAAATCATCACTGTATCTATTACAATAGACGTGTTCATTACACAAATTGAATGCGAAGCCTGATGAACTTTCACACGTAGATCGCAAAATGCAACAAATATATCTATTCCTCGTGGAAACAGTAACCAATATCCTTGGACAAGGTTTTGTTTTGTCAATTGTGCTTCAACTCGATTGATACCAGTTCAATATCCCCAGTTCAGTAGATCATTTCAATGCAAACTGTAATCTCACTTTCAATTTACAACTAATTTGACGACAATATAGAATTACATGCCTTGATTTATCCTTGATTCTATTGCTTAAAAATATCTATGACATTTTTCTGATTTTATACAGCCTAAAAGATCTCAGAACAGCCGGAGGTTCCATTGTCCTCTTGCTGAATTATTCGTTTTCTGCCGTGTGTAGTTTCAGTTGAGAGATGAATGGTTTTGAGTCCAACTGCAAAGCATGCTTTACATATACTTTAACCAGTTGTTAATATTCCAATGTATCGTTCTGCCACGTAGAATGAAATTTCTATAATTTTCTGAACAATAGTGTATAACAAGCACAGCGTAGTATTTTTTGTTCTCTTTTTGTTCTGTACGCTTCCAAATTTAAGGGGATTTCAGGAGCTCAGTACATTATTTACTGACAAAGTATGTACATCGCACAGGATCATCATGTGACGATCACGTTTAGAACACAGATGGTTCATCACAGAACGGATTGATAGTTTCATCATTGTCAGACACGGGAATTTATTGAGGCGTACAAATATATCCATAGCGGCTTGTGGTGAATCCTGCACTGTGTTACTCTGAATCCTTTCCATTAATTAAATGTATAATTGAGCATGATAGTTGTGAACGTCTGTCGTCTTGGCATTTCATAGAAAAGCAATTTATTTACCAGACATAAAGCTTTGCTATTACTTTTTAGATAGCCGGAAATTAGCACATCTTCTAATTAATGCACAGTTGTCTTTGGTGCTACAATTTGATTTCTTTATGTCTATGTATTAAAAAACAAAAAAAGATGTATGACAGTTCCTGGATAAATCCCATGATACTTTCCACCATGAAATCTACTTGAGCCCGAGACCAGAGGTACAAGCTCCCTGCTCGGTAAACATACTTACGTGATTACTTTCAATCAATATGGTATCCTCTTATGTACCTCTTACCATCATTGATCTTTAGCAGATGTAAAATCTCGCCCGAGCTAACACATGTTTATATAAAAAAACCTAAAACTGTTTAAAAAAATTATTTACCCTTAATTGTTTATATCTTTTATGCATTTTCTATATCTAGATTCTTCTGGCATCGGAATGTGCTCAACATGGTTTTAAGATTGGCGTCTACGGCAGTGGACTCATTAAAGGTTTTGCTTAATTCGTACCTAATTTATTTTGTCTAAGCTGTCCAATTAGGCAGAATTGAAATTTATTAATTTCGGTTATTTTTCCTGGATTCAGTACATTCAAATGGTCTGCTACTGACAGTCTTACCCTTATGGTAAATAGGAAGACTTTAGTCCAGATCTTATTTGAAAGTGATTAAATCAGTGAAACCTATCTTTCAAATTAAAAGGAAGAAATTGTCGAGGTGTTTGGGACCACATGCTCAGACAAACAGATCAAAGAACATGACTAAAAGCTACATAGATTTTACGCAAAGAAGGATCAATAATAACAGGGGTTATTTTAACAAAGAGATGATGAAATTTGATCAGTTATCCACAGAATCGAGCTGATTACCTGGAGCCGCGTAGAGAGGTGGCAAAACTAATACCATAACAATAATTTTTCCCTAAATACACAATATATACGGATACAATGTCCATGTACACATAGGCAGATGAAAACCATTTAGCAGCACATAATGTGCCATATTAGCAATTCCCTTTTAGCTATTGTCATCCTATTTGATCTGCTAGAAATGGAAACTCAGTCACACATATTGACCACGTATGTACACAGAATGGGATGCTAACGGGAGGTCGGACTAATATTAGGTTCTAAAAATAATTAACGTACAAATATACCTGTGTTATCGCGGGGCCACACCCTTTATTGTGTGTGGGTGCTGCATGTTCCAATCATGCAACACCAACGGCACATGCATTAAGATTGATGTGCAGTTTGAGTGTTCTAACATATTGCCATAATAGATAAACGAGTGCCATTTTGAATCTGTTTTAGCCTAATCTGTTTGTATGAAAATTTGGGCGTTTCCCTTTGTCAGCTTTGTTGTGTTTACTGAATAACGCAGAGCTGTACGAACAATACATTGCACTTTTCAATAAAGATTTCAAATTTATTTTATTTCTAACATCGAATTTATACGCTTTGTAAGTATTTAAAAATTATAACCTTATGGTTTAGTTATAAAGTTTTTCTTCGAAAAGGAACGCGAAACCAAACCAAAAAAGATACTTTAATCCTTTTGCGTTGTAAATACCCTGGATAAACATATTGACCGTAACAGAATTTTAGTTTGGAGTAACACAATGACATTAATAACATCATACGAACCCTACAGACTTTGAACATCTTTTCTTTCTGTAAAAATATTTTTTATTCGCTCATATTTCGTCCACTTCTACACGACACTATACTCACAAATGCAATTTTAGGGAATATTTTCTGAGCAACATTAATCAACTGCATGATAACTGGATCTGACCATTAGAGGGAAAATAGTTTTAAAACGATGAATGTTCGTGTCGATGACATTTAGAGAGAGAAAAAATAATTTCCTTTATAATTTAAAAGTTTTATCATTTAAAACAATTCAATCAAGAATCACATACCTAAAATGTCAACTGGCGAGGAGGACATCTGGATGAAGGAAAACGGATGTGATGTCCCACTAGACTGAATAAAAATGTCAGATGAAGCTATCGGCAAATTATCAAAATCCGGAACAATATTTTCACTGTCAGTTAACGTCAAAGAAGGAGAAATATCCAAGGGCTCCAAAGTGTCTATTTTTATTTGGGTTGCTGAACTTTCAATTGCTACGTTCTCAATGGAACTTGTCAATTCACTCAGTAAAGTGCCAGAGCTGGTGGCACTTGGCTGAGGCACAATCGTCTCTTCGGTGATATTGTGCAAAGATGCTTGGTTTCCTATGGAAGCGGATGCTGTAGTCTCTGCGTCATTTGGCGGGAAATTTGAACCATTACTCTCTTCAAGAACACTCACCTCGATAGCAACAGAGCTCGAGGTAAGATCGTTCGTTACTGCAACTTCTGTCGAAGTGATTATACTCCTTTCCACTGTTGAGGTCTGAGAAGGTAACAGTACATTTTCTCCTAAGCTCAAGTGTAAATCACCACTTCCAGAATCATCCATTTGTGTCACCAATGCAGAATTATCCACAGAAGAGGTGGCAGGTAATTTTACCACAGAACTCGGTGTAATTAAATCCACATTTTGTTGACCAGAGCTTGTGAATATATTTGTTTCTTCTGGTATTGAAGAATTGAAACAAGTTGTTAATTTCAAAAGGGTCAAAATGTACCAAAGTAAAGGTAGTCGAAACATCGTGCAGTTTTTGGCGTATTTTAAATATTTCGTTATTTCAATAAATATAGAATTGCGTATGCACAAATTATTTCACATTGTTATTCCACACGAGAAGGAAATAACTCTGACAATATCATTTTCACGTCTGAACCATACGTGTTTCATAATTCCAAATAAATTAAATTGTTAGGTCTCAATTTTCGGCTAATTCATTCAGTCTCTACACCTGTAACACTGGTATTCGGTAATCTACACTCAACAAATTTGGTCAATAGCTCCCATTTGTTGTGTCCTTTTAAAATAATAGCACATTTAATTAGGTCTGTTATTGGCTTTCATGTTTGCCTATCGTTCCCTTTGAACACGAACATAATTCAGTTCTATTCCTTGCTTTTACGAAATTAGTTGTTGAGTGATTAAAAGCCCTCATAACCACCACCTGTTTCACCTCTATATGAATGGGATGAAATGTGTCACACAATTCAGCCAGATTAGTAAACAGCTTTAACAATTTATTAATTAAATGAACTGTGAACTAAGTGTACTGCGTCATTATAATATGCAACATATCATTAACCCTTTTTTTGTAATAACAATCTAATTTTAACACGCTTAAAATGATGTTTGCTGTCTAATGCTTGCCTCCTGAATAAATACATTTCGGAGTAATTTTAATTGACCCAAACTGTTAATTTCCTCCAAGATATATGAACGATTACAAAATATGATGCATATATTCAGTTATATTTTTCATTTAAATTTTAAAAATATTCGCATATTGCATAACAAGTCCGAAATAAAAATGTGCGAAGAGTTTAAAATTAAATGCTCACTGAAAAACAGTTTTTATTTTGACATAGATTACTTGTGGATTTTTTGCGCGATTTCAAGTGATATTTATTGCTATATTTTGCCTTTAGAATAAAGTAAAACTAAAGTTTACAGACACTTCTAATTTGTATTTATAATTTCACAATTACCTGTTCTTTGGAATGTACTGTTCAACAAGTAGAGCATCAATGAATACCATCAACTTGATGTTTGTATGTGTGCACAGACAGATGTAATTAAAAAAGTAATAATAGACTTAATACCTCGATGCCAACCTATTTGTTTACGTCTAACATGATTTTTTGTACTTTTTAGTTTTCGTCATTTTTCCTATTTCCTTTTTGGACCGCAATGCAGTCGTCGAGGGAACAAGATATCCGTTGTTAGCAAGGAATGATGTAAACAGCTGAGCACATCATTCGATCGTTTTGTTCATTCAGAGGTAATTCATATTCATAAACACAATTCTTCACCATAATCAACAAATAAAAGCAAAACAAATCGAAAATAGATAAGGTTGGGGATCAGAGACATCGCACTCAATTTTAACGCACTTTTTTGGGATGAAGTTAACCCAAAAACGGATGTGATTCGACAAATATTTATTTTACATGTGCTTTATGAAGAATCAAATTCAAATTTACCCTTATAGATATAATTTCATGCCATTTCAGTTTAAAACCAAAAACCAAATCAACTGAAACACAGCTATTATAAATATTCTGACATTTCCTTTAATACAAGCCATCACAAATGCGACAGGAAGTGCCTACACTAGTGACATCTCTGTTACTTATACAATACTTTGGTCCCTCACTTCTCGTCGGCCGGAATAGCTCAGTTGGGAGAGCGTTAGACTGAAGATCTAAAGGTCCCTGGTTCAATCCCGGGTTCCGGCAATCCGCCAAACTCGGCGGCCGACCAACGTTTTTTTTGTACAATTTTTGGGTTTTTTAAAAAATCTTTTTCCCTTTTTAAAATTTTATTTCTTATGACATTACAACTGGTGGACTTTTAAATTCATTTCATTAGAAAAAAATAAGTCCGTTATATTTTCTTTATCTTGTGTGAATTATTTTTTTTATTTGAGGACATACAACTCGCCTGCTATAAAATTACATGTTCAGTTCATGAATTTTAATTAAAAAGACAAAAGTATACGCCGTTGTCAAACGTAATAAAACAAATAAAACAGTCTGATCTTATGTTTAACAATAAAAGTTTTCGTCGGATTTACTGAACGTTTTTCGCTCTTTTCGTCACGTAGATAAGGATCTGCTTCACTTGGCTTTATGAACTATTCTTCACGCTTGGTTCACGCTTATTTCACGCTTGTTAAATCCCGTGATTTCCGCCAGTTTGATATGTGTGTAATTCCGTATCAAACATGACGTTATGATTCCATTCCCATCAAACCACATCAGATTATGTAAATCACTGGCGGATCTTGGAGGGGGGATCGAGGTTCCCTCCCCCCCCCCTCCTCACCCTTTTCATTTTTAATTTTCATGGGAAGGGCGCCGCCTGTACTGGGCACCCCTCTCCCGCCAGAACAGGAAATGCTGGATCCACCATTGTACAGTATTATTTGTCTGGGCAACCCAATGAAAAGCTATACTTCTGTCTTTCCGCGACAACCATCTTCTTTCGCTTGTTTAAAACAGGTGTAAGGTGAAAAATCCATTGTGCCCCAGCGACGGATCCAGGGGGCCCTGGGGCCCGGGTTCCCTCTAGCCCCCTGTTTTGGAGCCCAACTTTGGGGCCCCAGCAGCTCAAAACACTAAAATTAGACTATAATTTGCAGAAATTTTCAGCCTAGCTTTGCTCGGCATAATGTTTAAGAATTATCTTTCTAAAAGTTTTCCAGCCTCCCTGCACTCGGCATCATTTTCATTACAATCAGATCAGGACTATCGTAGCAAATTATAAGGCCTTTAGATTTTGCAGACACCTTCAGGATTTCTATAGTCCACATGGTTTCTATTTACATTGATTTGTTTATATTTGGGTTGACAATGATTGACCTATTGCAATTCATTTTCTTGATCCCAACAGAAGTTTATTGTGTTATGTGTGAAGTCCTACATTTCAACAATGAAGTGTGCATGGGTGCATGTCAAGCAACTGCATTCATGTGTGACAGCATGTCAAGCAACTGTATTCATTTGTGAACAAATCTACTT
>JBCAUI010119319.1:0-18594 GCA_038406195.1 Haplosyllis anthogorgicola
GTGTTTTTTTCATTGATCACATTGGACATTGATCCTAGACACTTTGTATCCTTGTGATATTGTGACCTAAATGGCATGGGTATTTTGAAAATGCCAAATGAGCCCAGGCCCATCTGGACCTATTTTTATAAATCTATCAGTAATTAAAATATAATTTTGATATAAATTTACCATAGACTGGAAGAGATTGGAGCAGCAGCAGCGAAAGAATATTCTTTGGAGAAAGCTATGGAGAAAATGAAAGTAGAATGGCAAGACATGACGTTTGAATTCATTGCCTACAGAGATTCTGTAAGTATCTTGTGACGAGTGTACTATTTCATGAAATAATGTGTAATATTACCGTTAGGTTCTGAATATTGCTTTATCAATTCACACAAAAGTAAACATGGGAATAATTGCTAAGTAGTTATAAGTAACATGATTTACATTTTAAAATGTAGTGTTATAATCAATGAGTTTATTTTATCAAGTAGCTGCGAACTTAATGAATAAGATGACTTTTGTGTATGTTACTACTTATAACCCCTACTAATCGTATTTTGTGGACCATAATTGTCTGTTAGCTTTCAGTGACTGCACGGCAGTACTTGAATGTATGTGACCCGTTTGAAGTTTTCTTTACATTTTTCATTGACATAGATGTTCAACTTTTTCCATCCGGAATTCAAACTCATCTAAGCTGCGGCTGCAGATGACAGACGAAGATAGAATTACTCATTACCTTATTTTCTTACACTTTAAACAGTGCACCACAGTGTGTGAACCCAATTTTTCGGTAGTGGAATGGAACATTTTCAAACCAATTTTCAGATTTTTTGCAGAGATAAACGTGCGAAAATCCATGAAACCACTATGTCTGCTGTGAACTGATCTGCTTTTATTGTTGTTATTTTTTATTATTTGAATATTTTCCAAGTATCTAATATTTTTAATTGAATGAATCGTATACCAGTTCACATTCACAATACTTTACACTATTGGTTTTCCTTTACCAAGATTCAGAGGCCACTTGTCGGTTATTGTACCCAGTGTTGTACTGACTCTGAATGTACACATTCTTAATGACGCGTCATGCATTGTAAATAACAATATTTGGTGCATGACTAATTGGAAATTAAAGTAGCATTACTAACTGATTTAATTCTGTAACATCAATTACATGCAAATGTACTAATAACTTCATTTCCATCCTTTAATTAACTATCAGATGCCAGAATATGAGGTAAGGTTGATTCATTTTTTGGTATTAAGCTACCACAGATAAAACTGTTCGCACAAATTGTGCACAAAATTGCATGTGTTTTCCATACTGATGTATCCGTTATATCTTGTAGGGTGTTAAGATCCTGTCTTCGGTGGATGACATACAGGTTCTTCTAGACGATCACATTGTGAAGGCACAGACTATGCGAGGCTCTCCATTCATCAAACCTTTTGAACAGGAAATGAAAGAATGGGAAGAGAAACTTGTTTCTATGCAGGACATTTTGGATGCATGGCTCAAGGTAAGCAGGACACGCCCTTCATATTTGGTAATTTTTCCGAACCAAGATGAATTTATTCACACTATTATAACATGATTAGGATGCAACATGAATGTATCGGGATTCAAGTAAAAAGAAAATATTTCATTGTATGTTTGCAGTGCCAAGCTACTTGGTTGTACCTGGAACCAATATTCTCCTCAGAGGATATCATGGCACAGATGCCGGAAGAAGGTCGTAAGTTCGGCATTGTTGACAGTTACTGGAAAGACATCATGGCTGAAGCAGTGAAGGACACTCACTGTCTGGCGGCTACTGGACAGCCTAACATGCTAAGTAGATTACAAGAAGCTAATGTCCTATTGGATGAAATCCAGAAAGGCCTCAATGCTTACTTGGAAAAGAAACGTCTCTATTTCCCAAGGTAGATACCAAAATGCATTATTTATAAAAATATTTTTATTTATTTATTTATTTATTTATTTATTTATTTATTTATTTATTTATTTATTTATTTATTGCAATTTAGATTAAATTTCGATTTGATGTTGCTATGAAATGCAGAGTTGCTGTGATATCATTAAGATACATCAACAAGGATTCACATTCGGCATCAGACAATTTTAACAATGTAATTTATATGGTACTTTTAGGTTCTTCTTCTTGTCAAATGACGAACTGTTGGAGATTCTGTCGGAAACTAAAGACCCACTTCGTGTGCAACCTCATCTCAAGAAATGCTTTGAGGGAATAGCACGTCTGGAGTTTACTGAGCAGCAAGAGATCGTAGGAATGATTTCATCAGAAAACGAGACTGTACCCTTTTCTACTAAAATTTATCCTGCAAAAGCAAAGGTGAGTCCTGAGTTTAATTCCACAACATGTCAAAAAGAATAGTTGCATCAAAAATTGAAATAAAAATGATGTATTTCTACCCACAGCTCCAATGTTCCATAACTAAATGTTAAATGTTAAGTGACTATTACACATTGGTAGGGTATGGTAGAAAAGTGGTTGTTGCAAGTTGAAGACGTCATGATCAACAGTATCAGGAAAGTCATATCAGAATCAGTGGAGGCGTACAAAAAGACTGCTAGAGACCGGTGGGTTATTGACTGGCCAGGTCAGGTTGTACTGTGTGGAAGTTCAATCTACTGGACATCAGAGGTGACGGAGGCAATGCAGAAAAAGAACGGCATACAGGTAGTGTGTTGCTTTGTATTTGACATGTAAATGAATCAAGTTTGCGTAATCGTTTAGATGAATACTCAGTGTCATTTTCATGTATGATTATTGCAGGAATACTTACAAGTATGTAACAAGCAGATTGACCGGATTGTCGAGCTAGTGCGAGGAAAACTGGAAAGTGGGGCTCGTATAACATTGGGTGCTCTCACTGTCATCGATGTACATGGTTAGTTTTACTCAGATTGTACTTTCCTATTTAAATTTATTCATGGAAGCAAATCCAACAAAAACATTTACACCATACAAGTATGCCTTTTAGGACTGTTGCCAATATATTGAGTAATTTTGATGAATGATAGTGTTAGAATTAGACTCATTCTTTCATTTTTTTCATAGGTCGTGATGTGGTTGCTGAATTGGCTAAATCCAATATACAAAGCCCCAATGCGTTTGAATGGTTGAGTCAGTTGAGATATTACTGGAGGAATGGTGAAACTATGGTACAGATGATTACCACTGAACTAACATATGGTTACGAATATCTGGGGAACTCCGCTCGACTGGTTATTACACCACTAACAGATAGGTGTTACAGGTATGGGACATAGATACTACATGTACTTCTCGTTTCGTGCTTTCTGTTCGCAAGAAAGCAATTGACTGTTGAAACCTTGAGTGACTCTAAAAGAATTCATTCAGTAATCAATATTAATTAAACTCTTTAGAACGTTGATGGGAGCTCTGAAGTTGAACTTGGGTGGTGCACCTGAGGGTCCAGCTGGTACAGGAAAAACTGAAACGTGCAAAGATTTAGCAAAGGCTGTAGCAAAACAGGTAAGCGCAAAGTTTAACCAAACAAGTTTTAAGATATACCATCGTTCATTTCACTACGGTGATGGTTCAGCAGATCGATGCCAGTAACACAAGATACATGTTTTATCTTTTAGTGTGTTGTATTCAACTGCTCGGACGGTCTCGACTTCAAAGCTATGGGAAAGTTCTTCAAAGGTTTGGCACAGGCTGGAGCATGGGCATGCTTTGATGAATTCAACCGTATTGAGTTGGAGGTGTTGTCTGTAGTTGCACAACAGATTCACTGTATTCAGCAGGCTATCAATGCTAATTTGAAGAGGTTCATGTTTGAGGGAACTGAACTGGCGTTGAATCCAACATGTACGATGTTTATCACAATGAATCCAGGTTATGCTGGTCGTCAAGAGCTGCCTGATAACTTGAAGGTACTTTTTTTATTTAAATTAGTTAATTTAATGGAATTACAGCACTTCTCAACTCATGGTGCCTGATGAGTTGTCATTGAAATCAATTACATTCATCATTGTTGCACACTTAGTTGCTGTGTAGTATACTCATCAACTTCATTCATCTGATCCAGGTATTGTTCAGAACAGTAGCAATGATGGTGCCAGATTATGCACTGATTGGAGAAATCGTACTGTACTCGATGGGATTTGTAGATGCCAGAAAGTGAGTACCTTTCTTACTTGAGTATACATAATTGTCTGTCGAATGACAGAGTATGTGGTCGCCCGCCTAAAAAAACTTGTAAAAATAGAAACCAAGACAAAACGAAACAGACGATAACCATCAAAATAGAAACCAAGACAAAACGAAAATGTCTTGTTGCTGTTGCTGTGGTTATGACGTCATTCGGCAGACACATGACGTTACGTTCGATGTAACGTCGTTTCTAGTTTTGTTCTTAACTTTGCAATAAAAATCCAGAACTTTATGTGTATGTAACATGTACGTATTCCGTCGTATTTTAGCCTTGCACAGAAGATCGTGGCAACGTACACTCTGTGTTCGGAACAGTTGTCTTCTCAGCACCATTATGATTACGGAATGAGAGCTGTGAAATCTGTCTTGACTGCTGCTGGAAATCTGAAACTCAAATATACGGAAGAGGATGAAGCCGTGTTGCTTCTCAAAGCTATCAGCGATGTCAATCTACCCAAGTTCTTGGCACAGGTAAGTACTAGTGACCAAAATTCGGAACATTTTGCCTTTTTTTATGTGGAACGACAGAAAAAAACTGAACTAGTTAGCATTTTGTGTAGAATGATGTACCGAGTTTAGGCTTTTCACAGCCAAGATGTACTAAATCTGTAACGTCCAGCTTTGAACAAATGTCTGGATTGTGGTATCGTACATGTAGTGATAAATTATTTCTGTCTTTGCAGGATGTACCTCTATTTGAAGGTATTATTTCGGACTTGTTTCCGGGAATTGAGCTACCAAAGGCAGATTTTGGTGTCTTCCTCGATGCTCTGAAGGAAAATATAGCCAAGAGAAAGCTACAGGCTGTGCCTTGGTTCATTGACAAAATTATTCAGGTGGGTTGTTATCATATTTTTAAGATCCCTAACATGTAAATATTAAGACCAATAACATTATCAATTATTCTTATTCGCATTTCAGTTAAATACATGTACATGCAATCTGAAAACGCAGATTTTAATGTTTCAAACAGGTCTATGAGATGATCCTGGTTCGTCACGGTTTGATGATTGTTGGTGATCCTATGGGCGGTAAAACCATGTCCTACCAGATCCTTGCAGACACACTTGGAGACCTTCACCACTCTGGTCTTATGGAAGAATTTAGGACAGTCTACAGGATTATCAACCCAAAAGCTATCACAATGGGACAACTGTATGGACAGTTTGATCCAGTATCACATGAGTGGTCCGATGGTAAGCTCCCCCCCCTCCCCCCTCCCCCCCCCCTGTTCATTCATCTCTTTGTATCATGTATTTAGAATTTAACCCATTTACCATAATCATAGAAAACATCTGCAACCTTCAGATGTCATTAAATCTAGGCGGACAGAAGTGACTATTATAACTATATACTTTGTAGGTGTGTTGGCCACAACGTTCAGAGAGTATGCATCCAGTACCAATGACGACAGGAAGTGGATCATGTTTGACGGACCAGTAGATGCAGTCTGGATTGAAAATATGAATACTGTACTGGATGACAATAAAAAGGTATGAAACTATGGATCACCATTTGTTGCGACATGTTTGGTAGTTACAACGTGCATTCATTACCTTCATAGTTGTGTGCTTGCAGAGATATGACTTGTAGATTCAAATATTTGCCATCACCAGTCATTGCACGTACATTTGAAGTTGAGTAGGTAAACCAAGGTTGATGATTATTATATCATTTGAGTGTAATACTATTGAAATGTTCACATGCTTTGAACTTCAGCTGTGTTTGATGAGTGGAGAAATTATCCAAATGAGCAACAAGATGAACCTGATATTTGAGCCTGCAGATCTGGAGCAGGCATCACCTGCCACTGTCAGTAGATGTGGTATGATTTACTTAGAACCTCACCAACTCGGCTGGAAACCATTTAAGGTAATAAACCAATTACACTTGATAAAGTTGAATGGATTTAACAAGTTGGCGTAATGAAACATTTGTTTATTGCAGATCATTATTAAATTAAAGTGAATCGAAGATACATTGTTACAAAAATATTTGTAATAGAACGCAAGAAGTTTGAGTTTATTGCTTCTGGCCAGACGTGACATTATGGTATTACTTTCTTGAATGCTGCAGTGATGTCACAGTGCAATTCCTTTAACTATGTATTTATTTCCTAGTCTGGTACCAAAAAAATTGATAAAAATGTGAAGCAGGAGCCTCCTCCCACATGTGGAATTACCATTTGGGAATTGAAGGTTTGTCTGATGGTTAAGGAATGTATCCATTATTGACAAGCTGCACAGATATATATTGGTGGACACTTAAAATAAATAGCCATGTATGACAATATTACGGTGAAAGGGTTTCACATCCTGTATTGGACTGCACATCCAATAGTTACCAAGGAACAAGTTGCAAATGCAAAGGGTTCACCTCATACATAGTCTGCTACACTTCCAATTGATAGTTCTGTGGAAAATAATTGTGAATGTAAAGGGCTTTGCAAAATGCTAGCACCCGCGGACATTTCGTAGTTATGTAAATTATTGGCCTTCCCGGTGTAGAATCCCGTCATCCTTCTTAGAAAATTAAGTTAGTTTAGTAAATAGCATGAAGATGATTAAACAACAATTGATTTGCTCGCTATTCTTTATGTTGCGAATGTTCAACATGTTTATGAAAAAAGGTTGTTATAAATTGTAAACAGACGAAGACAAGGACGACTAATTCTAATAAACGTTTTCTCTTTTCAATTGTAGAATCATGAAATAAATTCACAAAATAATTTTCGTGCTTTCATTTTGAAGGAATCGTACATGCAACATGACCTGCCTGCGAACTTGACACAAGAACACAGGGACCTTGTCAATGACTTGCTTGAGTGGCTTGTGGATCCTTGCTTAGACTTCATTCGACTCGAGTGCAAGATGTTGATAAATACGTCCCCAATACATTTGGTATATTCCCTGCAGCGCTTGTATACTTGCCTATTGGACGAAATTAAATCTTCTGGTGAAGAAGGTCATGACACAATGACTGCACAACAGGTTTGTCTTATCCAGTGGTAAATATTTATTGAAGTGGACATGGAATCCTGAAATAACATTTTAGATATCGGTGTGCCTTAAAATTGCATGATACTACGAAACCAAAACATTCGAAACATTTGTCAATTGTGAGGAGAAAAAAATACCTAAATTTAATACATAATATAATACGAAACTTTTTAAAATATTTTATTTTCATTTACAGATAACACTGTGGCTGCAAGGTCTGTTCCTGTTTGCACTTGTTTGGACAGTTGGAGGAACTATTACTGGTGATAGCAGAAAGAAGTTCGACGTATTCTTTAGAACACTTATCAGTGGTACCGATCCTGCCCACCCCAAACCAAAGAGCTGCAAAATTACAAAGGTGAAAATAACTTTACAAAACAACCATCGCTCCTGGATCTACGTTTCTTTGACTCATTTTCATAAGCGAAGTCATCAATCAATGTTATTAAATTGAGTAAGTTTTCTCTTTCAGAACAATTCCTTCCCAGAGCGTAACACAATCTACGATTTCTGCTTTGAGAAGAAAGCTAGCGGTGCATGGGTCGACTGGATGGATACCCTGGACAAGGCTTCCCTTACAATACCAGGGAATGCCAAGGTACGACTTGAAAATAACAATTGCTTCTTTTTAATACTTGTTAAATTTGTAAATTATACACTGTATTCAAGTTTGAAATGCAACATTTTGTATCATAGATCCTTTTACACAGTTGAATATAGAAAGTGTGCTTTCAGTATGGTTCATTACAATGTTCTCTCTGCCTGTATTAAATAACAGGGTAATGCAATGGTGGAAATGAAGGTAGGTCACAGTAGATGCAAGTGCACATCACAAGCTAAAACAACCTGTCAAACACTGATAGCAGCTGTATGCAATATAACAATGAAATTACTTGTACAGAGATAACAGCATTGCAGTGTTGACTCTCAGGAACTAACCCTATACAACAAGACCTTAGATTAACTTAGTATTCTAGCATTAGGAGATGGAATTAAAAGCATGTTAAAGTGTGATTGTGCCAAGAAATTCACCAATTGAATGTACCAGTACATAGAGAATGCAACGAACATAACCAAAAATTGTAGTGATTGGAAGGCTTACATAATGAAGCCACACATGATAAGTCAGTAGTGAAACTTCAGTACACATGACATCACAAACTGTGCTTGTGGTAATCATCCTAAGTTAAATGCAGTAGCTCGCTTTACTTGAACAACAAATGTTTAACAGTGCACTCATAACAGGCAGACATGACCACTAATTCTACCTAACTTCTAACACTACAACTGGTAGAATGTCAGTCCGTTCACAAAACAGAGATTCAGAGGATAACTCAGAATTCCAACAAACTAACCATAAGTGTGCATTAGATATAAGTTTAAGATATGTAGTTTCAATCAAGTGCGGTGAAATGAATGAATGTGTGGTTCTAACATTGAATACATTAGAAACGAATGCACATAATATTTTGTGTCTGGTTTGAAGTAGACACTACATCTCATAGTGGTGATGTCGGTTTATGTATTATTTGTGCTTCTGCAGAGCCGGTTAAATTGCCCATCTTACAGACACATTTTACATGTTTGCATAGAAGATACAATTGCTGTGGTCAAGTGCCTCACGCTGATACATGTTATGCTATATACAATGTAGTGCGGTTTTGTGTGTGAAATTGTATGATGTAAAGTCACCTAATTTTTCATGTTTGTTGTTAACACTACAACAGTATTTTATACAAGTAATATAATATTGTTGCTCATGTCTTCAGGTAAGCGATTTAATCATCCAGACTAACGACACTGCTCGCCAGCGCTTCTTCCTGGAGACATATCTCAGCCATGAGGTACCCATGCTGTTTGTCGGTCCAACTGGTACAGGAAAATCAGCCATCACCAACAGCTATCTGATGTCTTTACCTAAAGAACGGTAAGTCATTGTACTGCCAAATGGGAACACATGAATATTGCGCTTGTTACCCGATATTTCGTGTTGTGAACTCGTTATGATAAATGTATGAGAAAGGTTCATGATACAACAAAGCTGCAAAGTTTGGCTCATCTGGAAAGTCATAGTGGTAAATTAATTTAAACGTTACTTGTGAATTACTCACCGATGAATATTTTAGAAAGCAAAATTTTTTAAATTTAAATTACAGGTACATTCCAAACGCCATCAATTTTTCGGCTAGAACGTCAGCAAATCAGACACAGGATATCATCATGTCCAAACTGGACAGGTACGTACCAAAAAAACATAGTTTACATTGAGAAATATGGTCAAAACAGAAACACCAAGTGTGACACGTTCTTTCAAATTTTATACAACGTTTAAAACGATATAAATAATTGAAGCACTGATACTGAATAATTATGATTTTTTACAGCACTAAATCAAAGAAATATATGCAAATTAACTTTTTCTAGGTCTTTGACACAAATAATTCTGCAGACACATTTGATTATTATACATAAATACATACTCACATTTATCTCAAATCATCATTGCACATTTAATGAATAATACAAACATAGGAGAGTGGACGCAGGCAAATACGAGCGCACAGGTTATGGTAGGGCCAATCGGTTAGTACAAGGCTGCAAATATTAAGTGAAGGATTCGCTACTGATCATACCTTGCATGTTTAGCATTTGCATTATGCATGTATAGCATGCGATTTCCTATTATTCTTTTATTCAGAGTACCACACATTTTAGATGTACATTTTGTCTCTCTTTTTTTGTAGCAGTTCATTACATCACAAAGATAGCAATACAAGCGCACATATGCATGCATACCCATCATTATCTTTGGTAACTGTTGTGAATATTTACAAACAGAGTAGATATCGTATTGTATGTGTCTTACGTTGACTTGGGCAACGCCCATTTGGAGACATCTGCTATATGTTTTTTGATGACTGCTGAACGAACATTATTCTATGCATGGTTAAATCTACCTCCTCTTCAGCATGTGGCATTGCTCAACAGCTTGTTGTCCCTGGTATTTGTGTAAATCGTGTAAAATGTTTCTCGTAGCATATTGTTGCTCCAGCTTTTTATTCGGCATGATAGTTGTTGTCCTCGTTCTCTATAGAAAGTAATTCAGGTTTCCAGCAATGGATCCTTTGCCTTTCACACTCGAATTAACGATAGTAACCAATAACCAACTTCAGATAACACAATACCCAAGTATCCATTTAACCTATGCATTGTAATTTTAATGCGGCAGAATGTACAATTTAATAAAATATTACAGGCGGAGGAAAGGAGTTTTTGGACCTCCCATGGGGAAGAAATGTGTGGTTTTCGTTGACGATCTCAATATGCCAGCGAAAGAGGTTTACGGAGCACAGCCACCAATAGAATTACTGAGACAGTGGATAGATCACACACATTGGTACGACAAGAAAGACACATCCAAGCTCTTCCTAACAGATGTGGTATGTATGTTTCGTAATAGAAACAAACAACTATTTGTTTTATGGTGGACTCTCATGGGATGCTTTGACACAGACTGTAATGGTTTAAGCCTGACGTTCTGATATATAAGTAGTATCAGAAGTCAAACAAAAGAAATGGCACAATTTAACTCCTCTTTAATGCTAAAATTATTTCTTGTAAAGAGTCCAGTGCCACAATTGAACAGAGCAATGTGCCTTAATTATATCATTTATCACTACAGTTATTCGTTGGAGCCATGGGTCCCCCTGGTGGTGGACGTAATGATATCACTGGACGCTTCACACGCCATCTGCAGGTCATCTCCATAGACGAATTTGACGACAACACGATGACACGTATTTTCACTAACATCTCAGATTGGCACTTTGGAAAAGGTTTCGATGCGCCTTTCTCGAGGCTTGGAAAGGTAAGAACTATTGCTATAACCGAACCTAGACCCCTAAATAAGGTAAGGTAAGAACCAAAAATACAGTAAAAATAAAAGAAAATAGGTGAGACTTATTCATGATATTATGGATAGAAATTACATCACAATACCTCAGTTTCAATGCAACATCGCAATGGCGCATGTGCTTGTTTCCCCATAACATTATGATGCCACTTAGTTCTGACATTATGTCATTGACCAACCATGCACTGACGCTGCACTGTGTAAAATTTCGGATGAGACTTCTAATTCGTATTCACGACTGATTAAAGTGGAAATTATCAGGAGGGACATGCATACATATTCACAACATGTATTCTGTGTCTGATAGTGTGTCATCATATTGAATTGGTTATGTTTTCAGATTATGGTTCAAGCCACTCTGGAAGTTTACAAACAAACTGTAACCGGATTTCTGCCAACACCAACTAAAAGCCACTATGTCTTTAACCTGCGTGATTTCTCAAGAGTCATTCGTGGAGTGTTGTTGGTGCCACACACCCGTATGCAAGAAAATGATAAACTTATCAGGCTGTGGGTGCACGAAGTGTACAGAGTGTTTTATGACAGATTAATTGATGAGAAAGATAGGTATGAATTACACTTTAAATACATGTACAGTGGAACCTGCATTGAGAGACACCTTACTTTGTAGTGACATCGTGGCGTAAAGGGTAGGAAGTTATCCAAGACAGGTGTGCCTCAAGACTAGTTCTGCTGTGTTACGCTTTATCTTACAGCATGTTTAATTTTAAAAAAAACAACTAATTGCGTCAATAGAAGAGATGATATGATATGACTGATCCAACTCCTTCACAGATGCTAATTATTTAATAAAACTCATCTTATCTTTCAGGGAAAAGTTCTTTGGAATAGTGAAAGAAGTCACACAAAACAGCTATAAATTGAGTATCGACAAAGTGCTGGGACATCTGAGCATGAGCGGTAAAATTGTTGATGACCATATCCGCAGTTTGTTCTTTGGAGATTACATGAACCCGGAGGGTGAAAAGATTTACGACGAAGTCTCTGACCTCAAAGAATTAACTAAAATAATGGAGTTGTAAGTGTTGCTGTTATGTTACTGTTGAAGATAGAGTGGTGATGGGCTAGTTAAACAGTATTTGCATGATGCGTGAATATAAGGGTTGTAGTATGAGGAAAGGTATTTTGAAAACATGGCATGCAGGGATGGTGTGCTTAAACAATCACAAACGACTACATAAAAAGTGCGGTGTTGGAAGAAGCATGCATGAAAATTATTCATTATTGGTTCCCCCAAATTGGTGTGCTAAATGTGGTAACGGCTTAGTATAAATGTTCACCTGAATCACTGATTTCTTTCAGCTACTTGGACGAGTATAATACCATGTCTAAATCTCCAATGTCACTTGTCATGTTCAAGTTTGCCATTGAACACATATCACGAGTTAGTCGCGTGCTTAAACAAGACAATGGTCATGCACTTCTAGCAGGTAAAGCCTTAACTGTGTGTTCAGAAAAACGGTCTATTTGATATAATTTTTAAAATTTAATATAAATGTAATGTAAAATCTCACAAATTAACCAAAATAGTGCAGGTGTTGGAAAATAAATAAAAATAGCCAAGTTTCAGATATTATATCACATCAATAAATTTCAGGAATTGGTGGCAGCGGTCGTCAGAGTGCAACGAAATTAGCAGCTTTCATGGCAGATTGTGAGCTCTTCCAAATTGAGATTACCAAAAACTACACCACCAATGAATGGAGAGAGGATCTTAAGAAGGTAGGAGTTTGATGTCATCAAATGTATCGGTAATTAACGTACGTGTAATAAAAAGACCAGTTGCACATTTTTCCTGATGTGACAAGCAGCATCAGAACTGCTTCAACATTTACATGTATTTCCAGTTTACCTAAATCTAACTGATACCCTCCTTGCAGTTACTATTAAAGACGGGAGCTGAAGGCAAGCAGACAGTATTCTTATTTGCCGACAATCAAATTAAGGATGAATCTTTCATGGAGGACATAAGTATGATACTAAACACTGGTGACGTTCCAAATCTTTATGCGGCAGACGAGAAGGCTGATATCATCGAAAAAATGCAGGGTGTTGCCAGAAATGAGGTAATTTTTTCATAAGTATACATCTTTAGCACATAATTTAATGTTTAATAAGTGCATTTTAACTCAAGTAACGCCACAATTGGAGGCCTGCAGTCGGAACTTGATTTACACAAAGCGCACAGGATCATAAGATTATAGAGGTGTGAATTTGAAGGCACATTGACCATCAAGGTCCACATGCGTGCATTTCAGGACACCGCAAATTTGCCTAGATTTAGATAAACAGACGAAACAGCCATTCAACACTAGTTTGAAAATACACAGTAGTTTTAGAGTTATGTACATAAAATATAAATGTCTTCATACTTCATTGCAAATGTACTGAATTTACCCAGTTGTTCATGTTTCAATTTAACAGAAACACACAAGTCTGTATCGCGTACAGTTTTATTCCAGACCTTTTCCAAAGATAGTTATGTACAATTAACATCATCAACAAATGTAAATCAAACGTGACGCAGACGTGTGTGTCTCATAAGTAGAGTTTTCGTTTAGTGAAAATGACGCCATCTATTTAAAAGCCTTTTTATTAAGAATGGTATTAGCTTTTGGCAAGTAGACATTTGGACAAGCGAATCAAAATTTATGCTGATATTAAGAAATAATGTTTCATCGAAAGGTGTCAACTTCACATGACTTTAACTGCTTGCACAAGAGTAGAACCCACATTAGATGCAATTTTTTTTTACTATTTTCTATTTATTTCTAGCAAAAGAAAGCGGTAAGAATAGCGCAGTGTCATTTATTAAAAAGTACTATAAACTCACGCTAAACCCGGCTTTTACAAGTTAAGACCACTGAAAAATGAAATGATTAATATGCATGCATATATACATGTCTGCTCAGAAACCAAATAAGTACACCTTGCTTTAATCGTAATTTTATCGGTTGTGGATGACACAAACATTTAACATGATGCGTAATTAAACATCTATACCAGAACAATCACGTTGATTTCAGTGGAAGTCTGCATGTGACTGCTATGTTTGGTCCTTGAAATGTGTAAAGTACTGTATGTGTAACTTTCATTTGTATGCCTTCATTTGCTTTGCCATTTGTATGCCTATTCACTGAAAATGCATGGGATGTATTTACTGCTTCTGTGATGCGTAACTGGTGCTTACAATGATAATCTGAGTTCTTTATCGAAGATTGAAATGATACACCAAATCAATGAGTAAAACATATATTACTCCACTGAAATCAAGTGACTCACAGTGGCACTCACAGATTAATCAATTTTTTTTACAATTTAAAGTAATTTTAAAACTGTTAACTGAATCTTTTAAGTCAAAATTCCCTACACCAAATTTAATTTATGCGGGTGCCCCTAAAGTTTCTGTGATCGCAAACCTGTGATATTCCACAATATACATGCTATACATAAATTTACCGCTTTAACAAAAGGTATATAGGGAGGGTATGACTGATGATGAGATTATGGAGGAATTGGTAAGACTTAAAGCAATCGTGTGTGACCTTTCAATACATATTAATGCATATTTATTTATTTGTACCACAGGAGTGAATTTTCCTTACACCAATTGACAGTGGTTGATAAAGTAATAATTTGAATCAGTATGTCAGAATACTGTAAAAGAAGAGATTGTAATAATCAGCAACAATTTGTAATCGTTTAAAACTTCAACTAGAAGAAAATTGGATGCTAAAAGGAAATTAGGCTATCCGTACTGGTTATGAGATTTTACCAGGAAAATACTGCTTCAGCTTTGCCCTTGCATGTTAGGCCAGTTCAGAACTGGCATTGAAGTCACCCTCGAGCATGAGTCCTAACATCAACCACTGTACATGCGAAACTTATTGATGTATTACAAATTGCTTTTCAGGATGAAATATTACACACATTATTTTCATCTGCAGCATTTATGTGCATGCATGCTGCAGTTCTTTATCAATTTTTTTTTATGATGGTATATTTTTTCGCATGAAACGTGAATGAAATTGAATGCAAATAATTTGCCCCACAATATGTAACCATTATTATTTGCTCACCTTAGTTTTTGAATAAACGTTCAGAATTGCGGGGGGTTTTATTGAAAACAAAACGCATCTCAGCATGCGGTTGTTGAATGGGTTGGCCCTTCTCATTTCTCAAGTTGTGAGATAAGAGAACGACTTTGAATTAAATGCACGTTACATGGATATAAAATTTAAATCATTTAAATTTATAAACTTGATTCAATTAAGTGAACACATTTTGATAATTCTTCATTATATTTTCACCATAAGTTTTTTTTTCTTCCTTTTTTCTAAACACGTACATAATTATGTTGCTAATCAAATCAAATTTAATTTGCGAACCTACTGCCACTGCGCAAGAACTATGAATTTAATTTGCCAACTATTTCATGCATGAACTGTATACTTGTAAATGTGTGTAATTACGTAAAGAATTGAAGGTTTAATTGATATGATGTAATGACAACTGTCTATCAGTTAATTTAATGCAACTTTGCTTCATCTTTACATCTTGCAGCAGAGAAAAATGAACCAGAACGAAGTATGATATATATGTGTTTTAATGTTCATTTTATTCCACGTCAGCCCGCCTTCTCTGCCCATATAAACCTGTTATTTAGAGAAATGTGAAAATTAGATAAATGTATCTGAATTCCTTATACCTATTTGTTTATTAGAGTTATGTATCCAGAATAGGAGGAATGTCCTTTCCTAATCTATTAGATTAGAATTTTGTATAGCGTACGGAAAATTGAATGCCCTGTCAGAAGGTTGAAATGCAATTGCGAGAAGTAGAAAAAAAAAGAACTTCATATAACCTTTAACACCAGTTGGTAAATGTTCATATGGAAGCTTCTTTTTTTTAAAGTTTTAATACGCTTACAACTTTTCAAATAGAATTGACAGCTCTTTTTCGGGTAAAAGGGCTTTAGAACTTCAGTTCAATTAGAATTGTTGTCAAAATATTTTAATAATCAACATAAATTCGACAACGGACGCTGTATTTTCTAACTTTTATTTTTGAACACCCTCACTGTAATTAGGCTTTATCAAGACTGCTGTGAAAGGGCACGCCTTTGATAGTTTAACTACCTTCTGAAGGGCAAGAATAGATACTTGTCTAAGATACCAGTTGTAATAGTAAAAGGATGTGCGTCCATGCATACTGTCCTCGGACTTTTAAGTCATGTGTGATTCATTTTGTCAAAACGTTTTATATATTGTACACTGTGTGTATTATGGTTTCATACAATCATGTGTGGCGATGTTGAACACACACTCGAATATTAAAGGTGGTTGGAAGAAGCTGCCTTGTGTGCGCACTTATGATACATGGCTTAGATTTTTAAGCCAATATATCATAAACTTTTAACTGAGCACCAGTTGCAAGTATTGTAATGTGGTAACTTGAACCAGGAAATGTGATTTGGTTGTAACTTTGTAGTCAGATGTTAAAATTATGAAATTTGCCATTTCCAATGGAAAAAATGATGAAGTGTAGTTTTAAAATCGGGAAAGTGATTCTGATTCGCTATCTTGTCACGGAACAACAACACTGGAAGAAGTCCGCAAAATCACAAATTCCAGTTATCTCTAATGTATTAAAGTTCGATGTTGATAATTACAGGGCCGCAAAATGGAAGCAACTCCACTGGCCATGTACAACTTCTTCATAGAGCGAGTCAAGCAGAATCTACACGTTGTACTGGCCATGAGTCCCATCGGAGATGCGTTCAGGAGTCGCCTGAGAATGTTCCCGTCACTTATAAACTGTTGTACCATCGACTGGTTCCAGGTAAGTCATCAAAGTATGTAAAAGAAAAAAAATCATGTGCAGGCTATATGTAATGGATGTCATCAAAATGTGTTTTCCTGTTTCACAAAATTAAAGTTTTGTCAAGTGTGAAGTGAATGGTTAGTTAGATCCAATTCCCAAACAGGATTTGGATTTGAGACTTAATTTTGAATGACCAGTAAAGAAGTTTAAAATGAAGGTTCTCATGAGTTTCAGGAACAAACTCAACCTGCAGGTCAAGAATTTTCTTGGTCAGAAGGCTCCAGAAGTTTGTTTCGAAAGAATAATTTTATAAGTGAACAATCCAATTATGCGGGTACTCCTCGTTGACAGGCCTGACTTTAAAGAGTTCTCTTACAAATGGCCGTCTTAGGAATGAAAGTAGCATATGTCTTTCTACGTCCCTCAGTGTGGCAGATTTTCAATTTGATGTTTTTGATATGGTTTTTTTTTCACGAGAATTTTTAGTGTGTTTTATGTGTTCATTGAAACTGTCAGTGTAATAAAAATAATTTTGAATGTGTATAATTTAGTTTTCCTCAACAGCGGTAGGTACATTGAAATGGGCTATTCTTTCCACATACTGTAAAGATGGCACAAGGCTATGTTTATGCAGTTTATCAAATGTGATAAATATTTTTGCTATATCTACTTGCATGACACAATTTTATGCAACTTGTGAAAATTATATTAAACTTTCCTGCTTCTCTTTTCAATTCAACTTTCCAGTGTTGTAAAAGAGATAAAAATAAGTATATTTGGCATTATTTTGTAAACGACAACTTACTTAGTGCTCCAGTTGAACAAAACTATCGAAATGGCTTCTTCAATTTGCACTTGTGCATATTTTGTTTCATATTCATACTTTCATCTGAAGAATATGAGAACTTTACAATGACTTTTGAAGTATTCTTTGAAAGGGTTTCTGAACATTTTTCTCAGCGTGAATTTTATACCAAATGTCTATTATCTGAATAATATACAAAATAATGAGTGAAATTTTGTATATCTGACTGTGAACATTTTGTGCAATTTAATTACTTTTTGTCAGAAACTGAGTGACATTTTTAACCACGATGCAATACACTACACTCACACAGCGTAATAAAATACCACGAATTTTTGAATGTTGATAGTCGGTGGCTGGTCCTTTGAATAGAAAAAATTCAAAGTGCAAGATACACGTATATCAGACTAAAATGTTTGCACTAATTATTAAGGCCTGGCCGGAAGATGCTCTGGAGATGGTGGCGAATAAGTTCCTGGAGGATGTGGAGTTGGACGACAAGATTCGTGCAGAAACCGTCACTATGTGCAAACACTTTCATGAGAGCGTCAGGAAAATGTCCATCAGGTAAATTATCGTTTAATCTGCTCATGTTGATTTTCCAAGAAATTTTCATACCTGAGTCAGCTTATGAGTTTTGGGCAGTATTATGAGAAACAATAATTGTATGTTGCATTATGTATTATTGTAAAGGCACAGAATGGCTTCTCCCTGGTTCTCCCTCTAGTTTGTGAACAGATAATGCTAACACAGTAGGTTAACATTGAATATGATTTATTGCTGAAGTCTGTAGATCTTACAGGTGACACTGAAGGTCTCTAGCCTGCTGCCTGGTCCCAA